>VMBQ01006269.1:62918-81991 GCA_007657795.1 Dreissena rostriformis | reverse complement strand
AACGAAGCAGAGCGAATTGCCTGTGGAGCATCCAAATAAGTATCTAAAAATGAATTACAACATGAAATAAACTGGGAAACGCTGAAAGATCGATGCGATAAACACCAACTCATACTATTTTTATAAAATGAAAAGCTCACTTAGCCCTCAGTACTTGTCCGATCTGGTACCCAAACATGTAATATGTATTTCTAGGTATAATCTTCGAAATGCGAACGATTTACGCACAACCGAATGTAGATCAACCCTTTATTATAATTCTTTCTTTCCCGCAGTTATCCGAAAATGGAACATTTAACCTGGAATCAGACCACGCTATACATTTGGTATATGTACAGTGTTGATGCATTTCATATCACCAGAACGCACAAGTCAATCGGTCTCATAACGCAGATATTCCTGGAATACGACCATTTTATGAATGCGCTTCATCTCTACTTGTGATGCATTGACTTTCACCGGAATGCGCAGGTGAAGCGTTTTTCTTGTGCAGATTGTCCTGGGATAAAACCTCGTTATTCATGCGCGATATGTACCCTCATTATGCATTTACTGTCAACGGAATTCGCAATTGAATCGTTTATTAAGCGCAGATTGTCTCAGAATAGTACTTCCTACCAAGCATGCCAATAATGTTGTATAATTGGCTAATATGGGCGATATCGTGACGAAAATAAACATCAATGGCCCCATGTGGGACCAACATTATATTGTTTTCCCTCATCAGATCCAGTACGAAAACATGTTGGTCATGTCGCACGTGGGCGATACAGGATTTTAACCTGGACTGAATTGCATTATAGGCTTCATGTGGGACCATTTTGCATTATCTTGTCCTAATGAAACCCTGGCGTATTACCTCATCTGGATACGGATACCAACTTAAAAACCCATAATGGTCCCAACAAGCAATATCATGTATGCCCAATATGGATAATAACTGGACAAAAACAAAATATGGTTACAATATAAGACCAAATATGAGGAACCAAGCCAATTAGGGGTCAAGAAAGACAGCCCCTTTGGGTGCACTGCTGGAAAAACGCCAGTGTATGTCCAAGCAAACGACCAATTTTTGTACATCATCTGATTTACGTGGGCTCAAACACATCATGGGCCAAGTGTGGGGCTATACATTCTTTCTTACTATTACATAAAACAAATGTTTCTCATCTGGGTCTCTATTTTTGCAAGACCATAAAGGTCCTAGCAAGCTGATGTGGGCCCAGTATGGACTATCAATTAGAAAGCATATGGGCCCATACGTCAATTACTAAATAATCTTCTTGTGTTAATATGGTTATAGTCGTACAGAGCAATATAGATGTAGCCACGTATAAGCTTGTTCAAATACATGTTAACCGCGTCTCTTCTGTAAATTCATTAATTATTTGTATGACGGAAATAGCAAAATATTAGAAAAACGCGGCCTTACGCGATTTTAGATCTGCTGCAAACACACGTGTCTCCCTCCACATACTTTCGCACACTTTTTAAGCGGTGCCTTAAGGCGTTGGCTTTGGATAATCAATACTGATCAGATTAGGGGCACCACTCATATGTAGGAAAAAAAGTGTTCTATTAAAATTTAAAATAAAAGGAAAAATGCAGTTCATAAGGGTTGGTGAAATACAGTTTCCCATGAAATCCGTCCTTGATTTACCAAAGGGAAAGCCTCTCAATAATGCACAACCGCTTAACTTAAAATAACTTTGTTGGGAGGCAGTTGCCGCTGGTGGAACTCCTTATGGTCAATGACGGTGAGTAGTAAATGTTTGATAAAACTGCATTTATTCCTATGACATAAGTACCATTTTACTTTGGTGGTCTTGGCAAGCAATTTCTCAATTGATTGTCTTGTGCAGACATTTGATCAGGCAATTATACGCAGATTTCTAAAGGTGGAGCTTCTTCTTAGAACCATGTATTCACACGTGATAAACAAAGGCATAGATTGGCAACAATACCGTATTCATTAATGCAACTTGGAAGTTTAAACTTCAACTCAAAATGTTGCTGAAAACGTTGATAAACTTGGATTAAATTGTTTTTAATATTGACACTTGTTATGATACTAAGAAAGAACAAGCTGGGCTGTCCAAAAAGAGCGCGTTTGATTTATAATATAATATGTTATTGCAGGTGCATATGTGTAGTAGGTAGAAAGCCACTTGGGAAGTTTTTATGAAATGCCTTTAGTAGATAGCAAGGCATAAACGTTAATTTATAAACAATAGTCAGATCAGAGATATGAGACTTAGTTATTTTTCTTGACGATAGAGACCACGTATTGCAGCAGGTAAACCTAAACTTGACATAAGTATGTACTAAACAAATAGTAATACTGTATAAATGCAGGTCAAATTTGTCGGCCTTGATATCATGCTTCAAATGAAGGGTCCAACGAAATGTATTCAGTTTTAAAGGGATATATTTATAAGATATAGTTCCAAGGGCTATCCGTTTAATTTCGTCGGTATGTACTTGCACACATAAACATTAATCTGAACTTTGAAGTATAAGAAGCAGCAGCTCTGCTAAATTACAAGTCATAGTTATAAATATCAATTACATATGTGAAGTAATTAGAGGGATTTATATTTGCTGAATATACATCTGAGCTTGTATTTCATCGTGCGTATGCGCCTTGACTATTCTTAAAACGCGAATGGAGCATAATTAAATGAAAATATCGAAACTATAGAACAGCTATTTTGGGAGTGCAAATACATCCAACCTATCTGGAATCAGTTGGATTCCTTTCTTGACCAACAACAACAACTAAACGTTATACTATCCTTCTTAAATGTTAGTTTTGGAACTAACACACTAAAATCAATAGACGGTAATAATATTGTGAAGCGTAACCTTATATTAATGAAATATTTTATTTTTAACATGAAACACAGAAAACAAAAACCAAATTTTAATTGTTCTCTACATAGCCTGAAACTAAAGATTCAGATTGAGAAAGAAATAGCCCTCAGTTATGATACATTGTATATTTTTGAACAAAAAATGGAATCGAATTAAATTTTCATAAAGCTTGTCCACTTACATACTTTTCACTTTATGTTAGCTTATCATTTTATATATTCCTTTTACTATTTACTTCTTTTTTTAATCTCATTACCTCATTGCTTATATATAACAGAACATATACTGTTGTCACTGATAAAAATGTAACAAACCAAGGTAAAAATAAAATAAAAATTATAAGGCATATTTTTCTGTATACTATGTTAGAACCATTGTCTGCAAATGAAATACATGTTTGTATACAATGTATGCTTTAAAATGAATAAAAATAATATATGGAAACTTAAACTAGTTATACATCTGCTTAATTGCAGGATACAGTTATGAGCCTCTTTGGTGTCCTTAGATAAGAGTGAATACCATAGATATTGATTGTTGAAAAACAAAAAAAACTTAACCAGAACATGACGCTGATAAACAGTTGAGAAGTGATGCTCAAACAACTCATAATTATGTAACTTAACACGCCTTACATATATGAACTATGGATTATATGTTCAAAGTTGATTACAAAAAGGGATCGTAATGTAAACATGTATATAGGGAATTACTTGTATTGAGATAAATTTTGTACAAAATAACTTATTTACGAACCTGCTTTGCCTCGTTCGTAGTCATCCAGTGCCATTTTGTTCGCTGCCTGTTGCAATTGCATTATGCCATCCTGCACATTGTTTTCAATGCGTTGTGTCCCATCCTGTATCTTGATTTCAAGATATTGTTCCCCAAACAGAATAGTGGCATCAAGAGCTTTTGCCAATGTCATTTCTGCCTCCTCAGAAAAACGTATGCCCACCTCTTTCGCTTGTTTGAGCGTTTGATAGGCCTCTTTCAACAGATCTCCCAATTCGTTGAGGGACATACGATCATTCTGCAACTGCATGCAAATCAAAAATGTTATATTGTTTTTTTTTTTTGCAAAAATAAACTAAATATGCCCACTTATATTGTACAAAGTACTGCTTGAAGGATAATTGTTTATTTCCGTGCTAGATCGTATCATCATTTCATGAGTGGTCATATATAAATTTCCGAGCGTAACGTAGCCACAAGTCGTTTACTCTTTTTAATATGACTAAAAATAATCTTATATTAAAGTAAATAATTTGTATTAAATTGTATATGTTATTGAATTGTTTTATTATTTTATTTTTTGAATTATTGGAATCAATACGATGCCATATGATACTACCGAAATGACGCTCAGTGATGCAATGTAAAAAAGTGCCTCTACTCCTGCATCTTAGTCGCTTAATTATTTTATTGTCTTACGTAAGTTCTTACGTATCTACGACGTACAATTGTGATGTTTTTGCACCCCACTTTGTTGGGAAACAGGCGTGTTGTTTATAAAACATATATATTAATGTTATTTTCCTTTTTTTAAGATATCACACATGAGAAATATGTTAACGGGTCCCTTAGACTTACATCACTAAGTCTCGTGCATGCTATCGTGGCTGAGGAATCATGTTGTAAGCAGTTTGGGTCAGCAAGTAGCGTGGACAATGTCTGAAAATAGTCATTCAGGTCAGTATCTGTAACCTTGCAGTCGGATGTGTGACGTACATCTCGGCCGATCTGACGGACCTAAAAAACAATACATAATGATAGATTTACACGTGGGATGTTTATACAATATGGAATATTATGACGATATACAAGTTAATGCATAGTTTAGAAAGTTACATAATATAAATAAATAACAAGAAAAGCTACAGCATTTGTAAAAAAATCTTATATGTTCGTAAATAAATTGACACACTTCTGAATATGCATCAAACTTTGCTCTAAAATAGTATAACTAACCTTTTCAAGTGGACATTGATTATCAGGCGGTGGAGGTGAAAGACATGAGGAGGACAGACATGTCTGGAAATGTCGGCAATTTAACATGATGCTTATTACGCCATTGAAGTCGCATTCTTGGACCGAGGAAACGATGCTATATCCGTCCGGAGGGAGGTAGCATTTTCCTATTTCCCAATGATCATGTGCCCAGTTTTCCGCACGAGTGTTCCTCAAGGAAGGTCCACCGTATCTGTGCTGTAATCTGATATTCTGTTTTACGTTGTCACATGTTGGGCATGGCTGCGGTTTCTGTGTTTTGTGAAAAGGACAATAACTTCGTTTCCTCTGGTTACAATATGGGTTTGTTGGACATGGTATGAGTTTTTCAATGGGACAATTTCCACAACTTCTACCAACAACGGCGTGTACATTCTGTAGTTCTGCGTTAAGAAAGTTAGTAAGTCCTTGCTTCGTCACATTTAGTGCTAAGGACGCCTTGAACCAGTTATTGGTCTCCTTGTCGGTGAAAAGGTTAGTGTTGGCGGCCATCCTACATTATGCACCGCTCAGCCGAGATTTCATTGATAGACATGCATAAATACGACATCAATTCCCTGATAAAATTCCTCTTTTTAACATTGCCTCCAAGCACGAGAACGTTTCAGTGGTATTCATTCGTCATCTACAATAAAATAATTTCATGTAAACAATCTCGCAAGAAAGGTTTTAGCAAAACCCGTTTAATCTTCAGCGTTTATAAACAGTCCAACCTTAGCGGTATAAATATATCCAGTCGGTAACATGTTTTGCCAAACGTTCATAAAACATTGTCAGACAATGTATTCTAACATTCGTTACTCTCGCAATCTCTCATCGTAATTTCGCGAATTCGAATCGTAAAGGTGTGCCTTTGTATCGTGGTTTCTCGTATTTTCCCATGTAATTCAAAGGTTGAAAGTGCGAAATTGCGAGGTTGTGAGATTTACACAAAATGTATTCACATTGTTTGCTTATAATTTTATTTTTATGCCGCATTTATTGCTCAATCTTTAGGTTGAACGCATGTAAGCATCCTTCATATAAGGTAAATAACACACTTTAACTCAATCAGATATATAGGTGTTCGAGTGTACCTCTGCCACACTGGGATATTTTCCTTGGATATGTTTATGTTGTCATCCGTTAAAGTCATGCTCCAGTTTCGCAAATCATGCAAATATTAAGCTACATTGTAATTGCTATATTCGCGGGGCAAAATAACTGGAGATTTAGATGTTAATGAATAAATAACATACATATTTAAATAACTTATTAAACTTTTAAATGAGAAGTTGACTTTATTTTAAGAAAGGCATTTTTCAAATATATATTACTGCGACAATATATGGACGATATTTACACTTTCATGGATCATTTACAAAAATATGAATATGGTTTATTGACGTTCCAGTGAATATTATTTAAAGATATCTCTAGACGCTTTATTAGACATTTTCTTTTTTACCTAAAATGTTCACCTTCACCACAAGAAACCTACTATAATATAAGTTTCAATAAATTATATTATGCCGCAAATTGTTCACACTATCCTGATGCTGTTACTGGTTATCCTTGGCAAAAGTGGGTTATATTTGGGAACTAGTTTTTCAACTAGTGTTCATGTGTAATTGATTATTTTAGAACTTGATTTAAATAAGTTTGCACATCTAAACCATTATGTCATGTACCTTAAATAGTTTGTTGGTGATCAACCACCTAGAGTGCTGTAATCTTTAAACTGTCAATTTCGGGTGACAAAACAAACATTTTTCAACCAGTCACATGTCTGATAACTTGAATGTCCCGATTCAATCAATGGTTAAAGTAAACACTTATATTGTCGAGGCTCTGTGGGAGCACTCAACAAATCTTATCAATGTTTACATAACACATAAGAAACATCAATAAACCAGGCCTCACAGCCAACATGTTCTTTTACGAAAACCGATAAATCACGGAAGTAATTAACAGACAACGTTTTACAATATTTACATAAACCTACTTTAGGATTGTAAGATATAAACTGTGTTCCATTTTGTAACTTACATAGTCAATTTTAATATAAAGTAGTGTTACATTCAGTATCATCGCCAGATTAGGGAAAACATAATATGAGATGTTGGAGGAATGAGGGTGACGTTACCTGCCCTTGATAGTTATTGGCATTTTCGAAAGTTTTATGTGTTTTTAGTAGGGGCCGATCAGACAAATTTTATTGTTTTCTCAAGTAACTGAAAATAAAGTAGCATCATTGTTTCGCATAAAAATGAGCCATATGTCACGGCTCAGCATTAACTGTTTAACCCAGTTGTCACACAAGTGCCGACACATTTCACATGCCCTGACTAACAAGGAAGAAGTAGTAGAAGTAGTAGTAGTAGAAGTAGTAGTAGTAGTAGTAGTAGTAGTAGTAGTAGTAGTAGTAGTTGTAGAAGTAGTAGTAGTAGTAGTAGTAGTAGTTGTAGATGTAGTAGTAGTAGAAGTAGAAATAGTAGTAGTAGTAGTACAACTCGAGGGCCGTCATATTGTTCTTCAGAAATATGTTCAATTTAATAATGGACAAAGTAGGCAATACATTTAGATAGTTAAAATGTGTATGGCATTATTCGGTTATTTTATTGAATATATAATACAGTCCAGTGATATTTATCGCCGTCTTCAGTTATCACGCGGTCAAATTACCAGCTAACAAGTTTCCTTAAATAGCTGGTTTGCTGGTTAGCTGGTTTGCTCCTGCTAATTGCTCGTATGTTAGGGAAGTAGGAGGTGCATTAATCCATCGGAAATACCTTAAGCATTTATTTAGGATCAAGTTTATCTTATGTTTAGTTATAACAATGTTATTTAAACCCTGTTATGTAAAACAAAATTTGTAAAATACCCTAGCACAAAAGTTCACTTGCTACTTAATGTGTTCGTATGTTTGACTACTTTGATAAAAATACTTTTTTGAGTTACGGGCGACCAAAACATTCCGACATACTGACGGACGGATTGAAAGAGAAGAGCAAATGTATATGCCTGCTGAAATCTTGGACATAAAAGGTATTTCTGTTTTCGAAATTTCGATTTCGCTTAGTTTTTCCGATACCCGTTTATACATTAAACTAATAACACGTTTGGTATTCAACTTTTTAGTATAAGACCAAAATACACAAATCAAAAATGCACAATCAATTATAAATAACAATACATTGTAACTACGCAGCTAACTCATGTAGAAAACCTCTATTATATAACTGTCCCTGTACACAAACCAAAATTAATAAATGCCTTTTATAATCATGGACGCAATATTTCTACATTCAATACATTGGTATCGTCTAAACAGTACACCGACACATGATAAATGTATATTAATCAAAAGAGTATTTATAATCTAAATTTTACCTCTTTGGAAAAGAAGGAGATTAAACGCTTGGGTCATGACGAGTATCGGGAAGCACTTAACTGATTTCAGAGGTAAATTGTTGAATATTTGACAAAGTTATCAAGATATGGTCGAGATAAACATGATAACTGGGTTTTCATCTGACGTTGGTTACATATTAGGAATGTTTAGTATTGATATTGTTTATCTAATATTTGATATGATGACCTAGTTTTATGATATTTGATGACTTCATTTGCTTTAATAATGTCTACATATTAATGGTTAAGAATGGTTAAATTAATTCTTTGTGAGAATAATGCTCTACATTACCATCTCTGTTTAATTATCATCGGTTTAAATAATGAAGTAAGGAAAAACGTTAACTCGAAATTAAAAAAAAAATGCTAACATGCTTAAATATATCGTACAAGATGTGGAAACTATCTCTGATTGTGCTATAGAGTAATTTTTTACCGCGGTAGACAAACTAAACAAAATGAACTAATTATATACTTTGTTTAAACAACTTAAATGTTCCATAACTCTGAATAAAAAAATCGAAAAGCCAGTATAGTATACACAACTCCTATTGTCATATTAGACTTGCAGCCAGACAAAATGCAATTTAAGCTCACCTTGATACATTTGATGTGTGTGCGCAAAATATAAACAAATACGAATTTTATAACACCACCACGTAATCAAGATAAAAAGATCAGTTATCGTTGAGGTAATGTGTTTTTCTTTCGTCGTAGTTCGTTGTAACGTTGTAACGTTGGAGAACACATTGAGTCCTATCTTTATATTTTGTGATCGTCTTGTTAAGACATAAATTGTTTACTCAGTTTGTTATTTAATATATATATTATTGCAGAAGTTACACATCTTAAATACATTTTCTTGAAACAAATAGTTGCATATGTTCACTGATCTTGTTTCGGTAAAGCTACCACTAGAATATTCATCGTTATCATAACATGTTTTTGTATTTGTTTTTTTATAACAACGTACACATATACAAGGAATAAAATATCCAAATAATTTCATTCACACTTTGAAATAAAAATCAATTACATATAGAGGTTCTGTGCTCATAAGATAAAAGTATGATCATCGACAGTCTTACTGATTCTCAAACTTTGATAATATAGAAAGACTCCGAGTTAAATAAACTAACTCGAGTCAATTTCCTAGTTATAACCAATACGTGTAGTCTTTTACTAGATTATGAGAACACTTCCTCAATTCGGAATAAAACCCGGAACCAACCGATCATATCATTGTACCGTTTATATCTCTAAAATTCTACAGCTGAAATTGACATGCTAGTGTCAATATTGTTAATTAAAAACAACTCTTTTAAATGTAAATTTTCACTACCTAAACAAATGTATATGGTAGATCTACATAAAAATAATCAACAGTTTACTTACATTAGCGTCGAAATAATACAATCGCCGATTCGTCCACAGCTTCAAAAGCCACGTAATCAAATCTTGTATACATAGTTGGCTGAAGCAAGAAACATCTCGTGTCGCTAAAACATTTAAGCATGTTAATTTGAAAAACCTATGAACGTTAAATAAGAAAACAAACTACAACTTGCTTCAGCATAACTGCGTAAAACAATGTATTATCAGCTGAAGTCACTCGTGATATAACTACTATCTCCGGTATCCTCCGTAAGATAGATTGCGTCTCTATTTAGAACCACCTTCGATTCATACACCCAACGTGTGATCCGTCTATTGTAATAAGGCTGTATACAACGCGCATTGAACAAGCGCCAAACTGTATGCAGAAATGTTGACGAAAAAAGCACTGTTAACGCACATTTGTTGAGCAAAATCACCTATTATCAAATAGTTGACTTTTGTTATATTATTTCGCCATACCATTGACCACTTTGGAAAATGAATTTACGTTATATTTACAAATCATCCCAAAACGAAAGTGAAACTTGATTTATCACAACCCGCGATCTAAAATGGTTAATATGTGTTCAGTTTGATGAAGAGCCTGGATTGATTATAACTAATATAATGGTAAATGCCAGGAACATTTTCAATATTTTAAGTTTCTAAAAAAAATAACATGACGCGTATTATTATCAAGATTAATTAATATAAATATATAATGTATTATTTGCATTGTTATTTATTGATACTACAATGTTTGTATTGTATTCGTTAATTTTAATTATTATCCATTTCAGGATTATATAATATAATATTTGTGTCACATTGATTCTTGTGTAGTTCTAAATTAGTCTAGACACACACATGTGTATTCCTCTACCTGTGCGATTGATAACAACTTGTCCATTGTTATAAGTTGAGTGTTCTCTTTTTACATGTGTACTTGATAAGATAATGACTTGATGATCAACAAGTCATCTCCCCAATGATACTTCAAGTGGTTTATACTCAAGACAAGACCACAATCAGTAAGACAATCATAGTGAATGAACACGAATTGACTGTGAAATTCTGGCTTACCACGCGAATGCTATCATTGAATACAACAATGACTTCCAGTTTAATAAAGACATTATATAAATTATGACATTTACGAACAAACATATATAATAAAACGGTTCATTTTTCAAATATGGACCGTGTCAAGTAAATACTTTTTTTCAGCTTCTCATTCTTTGTCTTTAAATAAAAGTCTTGATGATGTAACACAAACATTTTTTATTGGTTTACAAGAAGATATTGTATTATATATTTGGATTAATATTGCAATAAATGCCAATCACAGTAGTTTCTTTTATACCTAATGATAGAATATTACATTACTGCAGTGAAAAAACAGCAGTGAAAATAAACAAATTGTTATTTTCACCGGTAAAAATAACAAATTTTCGCTGGAATAATGACGTCATTTTGTCAACAAAATGACGTCATTTCGTCAACAAAATGACGTGATTTCAATGTATTGAGGCACGCCACGGGAGAAAGGGTAACTGTTAATTATTTTCTTGAAAAAGGGTCATAAAAGAAACAGAAAATTTGTTCAAGTCAGTGTAATATCGTATGTTATTTCCCTCGTGATCATCGAAAAATAATATTTTCAATCGTGGCTGCGCCACTCGTGAAAATATATTATATATGATCACTCGCGAAATAACAAACGATCTTACACTGACATGAACAAATATCCTCTATTTACCAAAAGTCAGAAACTGTCAATATAAAATTGCAATACCTGTTTGCAAGTACTTTTGAAATCAGAGATTAGTGTTTTACTGAGTCAGCTTAATCCAAAATGGTATTGGTATAAAAACAGTGATATTACGTGTATATTATTATATTTAATAGATTCAAGATTCAAGATTTTATTTACATCATTTCCAGAAGGCCAATGAAACATGTGGACACATTTTAGTACAAACAATATTATAACTACAGTAATAAACATATGTACATAATTATAACAAGCACATGAAATTATGAGTAAGCGAGGTTACATAACTTTTTAAATAATAATTACATAAGTAGTGTCAATGAATAATTAGCAACAGGAAATACATATTAACCGTAATAATGATGTTAAAGAGTAGTACTCACTCCAACTTATCAATACATATTGCATTAATGTAAACGTACATTTACTCTACAAACAAAACCTAAAGAGAGTAAAACAAGAACTCACACAAAATACTGAGCATACAGCTAAAGCAAATATCCGGCAGCATACATAGATAGACGACAAGCATAAAATACGTTTAATTTAAGAGGAGTTCTCACACTTATCAGTACATAATGCATTATTTTTAACAAACATTTACTCGACAATCAAACATAATGAGGCATAAACAAGAACTCGTACAAAACACTCATTATACATTCACATAGAAAATCAAGAACAGCAGCAATTTACATATTCCAACTAGTAATATGCAGCAAGATTATAATGATAAATGTATGCATTAATAAAGAATCAAGAACAATTAATAACTGTATGATAAGTTCAGTATTGCATGAAGTGATTCGAAGTCATCGTGTGTCCTTAAACTCTGACATTACTGATACACTATGTCTTATGTTAATTTGGATTAAGGCATCACATTTATAATGGGCATGATTTTGGGAATTTACCCAAACGAAACTGTTTATTTAATGTTCTGAATGTATTTTTGTTAAACCGTGCCTATACGTTAAGTAGAATAAGCACTGTCCATGATTTTTTCATTAACAGTGATGGTATGTTTTATCATTCTGAATGTATTTTCTAAAATGTGTTCGTGCACCTATGTACACGGTTTCAGGTTTTGGGGATTTAAAGAAAACAAATAATATAATCTAGTTTTTATGTTTTATCAATTTTTATAATAAAGTATCTTTTTGAAGTATAATTTGTAAAAATTATTAAATACAATAGGTTAAACAGCATATTCAACATTTGTGAAAAGATAATTCCAAGATTGATGTCTTATTCAAACTTCACATAATATGTTTAATTTTACGGTATATTGAATTGTTTGGGTAGCTATATATTGAACTAATAGCTGAACAAAATGCATCATTTCTACCACAAGTAAACCATATAAGACCTGATGCTTATTAGAAGAAATTGATATTCATGCGACACTGTATTTAATGCACAATAAATGCGCATTAGATACACTTGTGTATTTGTCTGTACGTTTTCTTTTCTTTTTGCCAGAAAAGTGAATTAATGCATTTGAAAATACACTGAAAACACACGTATTTTTTTTTTTACCTGATAAAAGGAGAAATACACTTTAAAAAACACTGATGTGTATTTGTGCAGGAAAAATGCAGAAAAAAAAAACACTTTTTCTGTTAAAAGAGTATTTTTCTGCATTTCCAAGTGTATTCAATGTACACGAAACGCAGAAAAATAAGGCACCGATAAATATTTAGTTTGAATTAAATACACTTTTTCTAAAAGTTCACTTAAATATGTGTATAAGAGCTTGTGCAATAAAATAATTTTGCGAAACAGAAACTTATCTAGTAACAACGTTTTTCTTTTAAATAAATAATAATACTATTTCATATGCATTTTCTCTTGAAAAGTGACTCTTAAATGATATTTGCACTATCTGATATTCTGTTTCCATTAAGCTATATTATCTGTATAAATCAACGTTTACTGCTGAGAAAAAGTACCCTTTTTATATTGAATAATACAACTTATGTCTTTACGTCCTTGGAGTCACGTCCGAAATAAGTATACATATCGGATCCGCTCTTATAAACTGAGTTTTACATAAAAAAAACACTTGCATACATGCCGAAAGTTTTTTATAAAAGTTGCAATTTAAGGTCTGTTTTTTCAAAATAAACGATCAATTATCCTTGTATCGCCTGTTTATTACACTACTCGCTAGCTAAGTGTTGTTGTTGACAACTTATAAGCGATACAAATCTATTAATTTTGTCATGCGCTCATGCGATGACGTTATGTCTGATTGCTCCCATTATTATCACAGGAAAACCAACCTTCTCAAAACCCTATTTCTTATTTTCTCACAATAGGCCGCATTTATTATCAAAGGAAGTTTCCGCAATCAGATTCTTTTTCCGCAAAATAAACGCTTGAAGACGCTTTCAAATTGACGTCTTACTTTCCGCAGAAAATTGGTAATCATGCGTATGATCGTCGTAATCATCGGTTATAGAGAGCAAATTACTTGAAACTCCCTCAAATCGGGACACATCCGCTTGGCAGCATTTCTATTACTTTAGTTTAAGCTGATTCATCGATGCACAGGTCTGGACCGATGATAACGAGGGATGAACTAAGTCTTATGTTATTTAAACAGTTTTAAACAATTTTGATAAATTGTCATGTTAATTACAAACTTAATAATGAGAGATAACAAATATTGTTAAAATAAGTGTTGAAGATGTAAGCCTTGCTACTTCGTGCATTCAAAATAAACATTAAACTGGCCGGAAGTCAATCACGTTTTTGTCGCAGATACCAGCGTCTTTTTTGTTCATCCATTATTCCTTTAATCATGAGGGTACTAATCGTGCTCTTTCTAAGTTGCTCAAGACACGAGGATTCCACTTTGAGTTCTATGGACTGAACACATTTGAAATAATACAATACAGCTCTTAGTGCCTACAATGTTTAAACGGGCCTTCAACCTCCCCTCGACTCTCTACGCTTTATTAACGATTCCACTTTATGTAATGCAAATATCAACAACTTAAACATATATTTTTAATATCTTGCTCTTTTAACATAGCTAAACTGTCTGCTTAGTAGAGCCTAAGCTACTTTACGAATTTGTCATTATAAAGTATAATCACAGTATGGTCAAACTCTACTCCAAATCGTTCCAAATACTCGTAAGTAATCGCACGATAAAAAGGGGTCAACTTTATGTTGGTGTTTTGGTCTTTGTCTTTGAACCAACTGTCCTATGGCGGGCATTATAAACACTAGCCTAAGGTCATTGAGTCTCTAAAAAAATATTAACTCGAACTTTACCTAGTATAATCTCAATATAAAAGTCTACTTAATCAGAAAAATATCATAACCCATTAAAATTTGAATTTCAAACTACATAGATATGGATTACGCCCCCCCCCACACACACACACACACTACACACACACACCATTTTCGAAAGAGTACATACTCATCTGTGCATGGATGCTTTTCTTTTACAATCTTATATACATTGAAAGTAAGACTTACAAACTGCACTGAAATGTCTCAGGTTCGAAATTTAATGAAGGCAAAATTCAACTGTTTTATAGTCTAGGTTTGTAAGTAACTACATACATAACGACATTTTTCAATAGACGAAAATCTGTGAACAAGTCCCTTTAATACATTTGGTATAACATGTAAGTTTCAGTGTAAAAATAACGCGGACAATATATACAAGTAGCTATGCTTGAGAGATAAAATAATGACGTTATAAGTGTGTGATATCGCATCTAAGTAATAACTAGATCGCAGAGTGTAGCTCGTCCTGCTTTATAGATAAATTAAGACGATTTATCGTTTTAATTGATAACCTTACGATAATGTCTCTATCGGCGTGGCAATTAATTATACACAAATATTTATGACGATATATATCATTTGTTTGCTTAAATTAAGGTTTTAAACGTCGATTACGTTTGTTGTTGTTGTTTTTTCAATCACAAATTGAAGCATTATTACTCGAAATTAAAGTCATAATCATTTAACTGCCGCGTCTTTAGATAAATAAAAATCCGTTAGTGAACCATTTATATAAACAGGCTGATCACGAACCAAACCGACGATTTTTACACGAATACACACAACACAATTAGCATTTTGGATATATGGAAATCGAAAGTAGAATGTATAGAACACCCAAAATGGCAACCAGCTTGGAAACATCGCAGCATAAACGATCGGACGTTTGTTGTTCCGTCGTCGACGCAGATGATACCATGACAGATGGTGATCTTATCAAGATATCCGGTCTGGTAACAAGAATACAACGACTCGAACAAGATTATCAGCATTTCGGACAAGCCACCATACAGCGTGCTAATAAATACGTATGCGTTCATCTGTTGCATCGACGGCATATGTGAGCTATCCAGCGGGGAATTCCTCAATTCATGCTTGACACTCCTGGATCCGGCGTTCAACGTGAGAGACATATTAAAACAACCTGCCGGACACACTCAATTTGTAAGATTTCCTCCAACGAAGTGGCGCTGATATTTTTAACTCATGAAGAGAGATACATTTCTAACGGACGCATAACAGCAAGGTTATTAAGTGAAGGGATCTAAAACTTACCCATCCATGTTACGTTCTCGCATATCCCCATGACGACCTGTTTGTCACCTCTGATACTGCTGTTCACCAGTACACAATTGATTGGCAGTTCGTTAAAATGTTTAACGAACATGATTCTGAATATTACACAGGTAACGTTTAAAGCCAATTGGAAAAGTGTTTCATGCCGTCCGATTTTGTGATTAACCTTTATCCGTCGATTCGTAATTGATAGCATTACTTCTCCAACGGGCCAGCGTTGATGAAACGAGAATTAAATATGAACACCCACACACTTTATTCAGTTATCTTACATTGGAATAACGTTGGAGTATGTAATTATTCAATGTTTGTCATCACATTTTTAAAAAAGTGGTTTGTAAACACACATTCTTTA
The DNA here is from genome assembly GCA_007657795.1 of Dreissena rostriformis. NCBI lineage: Eukaryota > Metazoa > Mollusca > Bivalvia > Myida > Dreissenidae > Dreissena > Dreissena rostriformis. The sequence continues at coordinate 65,600 of VMBQ01006269.1, read as the reverse complement.
TACTGCGTTGTGCTATAACAATACACTATCTTCACGCTTAATCTTCTTTCGTAAACATTACAAAGGTTCGCGAGAAAATGTTTTTTTTCTATATGTGTAATGCTATAAAAATCCCAACATATGGTACAATACCGTCGACAATTTTGTTTTTATCTAAACGTTATCGTCATGCTAAATCTTCTTTAATATATAAATATGTAACATTGTAAACATGGTCAAAGGTAAACCAAACTCGATCCTTGATCGTACTTTACTATATTTAACATTCAAATAAACTAAAGGTGCTGGTATGCAAGTTTATTTATGGCGATTGAACATCACAACTACCTGTATACGTTGTATGTTTTATATTTGTTTAAGGCGTCGGTGTAAGCCCTGATGGGAAGATGATATATGTGACCGACATTGACAACGGAATGCTATTCACGATGACCAGGGATGGAACAGTCACATATGCACTCCTGAATCCGGCATTTAAAAATCACCATGTATCATGTAACGTACAGGTGTCGGACACAGGGTACCTTTTTATGTTTGGTAACACATTTTTTAGCCAAGAGGACACCAATGGCAAGAACATTCCAAATACACTAGACCTTGACTGTTATTACCCTAGATCTGTCTACTTCAGTGAAAACGCGAACAAATTACTTGTTGGATTTTTGTATAACGACTTTTTGATTAAATTTAAAACAAATTTTTAGATATTCGAAATGTGCAAATTAATGCATCAATTTTTTGCAATGAGTATGCCTCCTTTTTATACCGTTAGATACCAGTTCATTGCATTTTGCTAAGATGCAGTATTTTAGGAGTGGACATGAAATTTGATGCGTGTATGCTTTTGTTGCATTCTGTTTTAATACATATTTTAATAGTTAATGATTAATGTATATAGTTGAATCTGATGGTGCATCTCATAGAATCAGTCAGGATATGTTCATAATATAAATGTTTTGATTGTGAAATGTGTTTTGAGCAACAAAAACAAAACAATTGAAGACACAGTGCCATTTTAGTATGAATTTCTCATTAATTTTATTAATGAACTATTGATATGTACTCAAACGCACGTGATATATATAATTCATATAACTATAATAACATTTAAATCAAATCCAAAATCAAAACTTGAAGTTTGTGTATACTGGAAGATTTGTATATGAATTAGTAAAAATATTTAACAACTGTGTAACGTGTGACCTACACAATATTCATAATTTAATGAAGAAAATTGCATAAACTTAATTAACGGCAAGTGTAAGGCAATTTATCACAGGAGTGTCTTAAAAGAACTAACGTGTGTCGAGGGTTAAACTTGATAGTGTAGAAGGTGCGTTTTTATTTAAACAAAAATTCAAAATTGTGTTGGATAATATCATTCCCATCCGTTACACAATTAGAATGTGAAAACATTTATTTAACTGAATAATTATGCATTGTGTTAATTGCCCTAAGAGTAAATAGGTTCGAGTATCGCTTGTAAAACCGAGGTTTGTGACTTTAAGTCAACGAATTTTTCAGTGCGCTTTTTTGTCGTAAGTTATCTTATGTTATGAATTTAAAAAGGCGATTGTCATGTGCAATATATAGAGGATATTTTTTGGATTCGGTGGATTATCGATTTTAATTCACGAGTGATCATAGAAATTAATATTTTCACGAGTGGCGCAGCCACGAGTGAAAATATATATTTTCTATGATCACGAGTGAAATAAAATCGATATTCCACCGAATCCAACACATTTTCTTTTTATTTCATGCTTTTTTCACAGTTTATATACATTGTTAAAGAGTTTAACCAAAGAATGTCGTTGGGATAATGACGTCATTTCGTGAAAATAATGACGACATTTCACAGTAAACAGTGAAAATTATCGATAATTTTCACTGATAATTTTCATGGTTTGAAACAGTGAAATTATCAGTTTTAATTCACTGATATTTCTCTATAAACCACCGGAAAGCATTAAATAAAATAGTTTTAACCTCACCATAACTACACAATGAAGATTAATTCATCGACTTTTTACTACGACAATACAATCATGATTAACAGAAGAACATATTTAGGATAGGTCATACAATTATAAATAGTATGTAGATTTTTACGGTATGTGTCTAGATGTATCATATATTACTGTTTAGGTCATTGGTTTTGTATGAGTCTAGTTACATTTCTTGTTAGATTCAGCCCTCTTTGCTCTATACGGCCCGTCATGTTTATTGAGTGTTTATGTATTGTCGAGTCAGAATGAGAGATTTTCATCAACAAGATGTGTATTGGTCAGCACTGAAACACATGTGCTTCAGATTGGAAATTACTGACCGTGCTGTCTTTTTTTGTCGGAAATCAGACGTTATTTTTCATAAGTATTGTACTTTAAGCCCGCCCGAAATATTTTGAAAATTGTCAACATATTCTTTCAAACTGGTGAGTTTTAAACTATGTTTGTTTATATTCATTAATCTTCCTGCATTTAAAATGATCTATACTTTTGTGAAATTAATTAAGTTGTGTATTTTGCCATGTTGTATTTGTGTTCTAAATTTCCAGACATGTTGTAATTATACGCTAATTTTTGTTGTATTTTTTTGTCTCTATGTTCGTCCGCCCGCACACCCGCCATGCCGCCCGCCTGCCCGCCCGCCCGCCTGCCCTCCCGCCCGCCCGCCTGCCCT
>VMBQ01006269.1:19044-56174 GCA_007657795.1 Dreissena rostriformis | reverse complement strand
ACAAGACCAATACTTAAGAATGATCAAATGGGAAAAGGTAACCTAGCACTGGCAGTAAATATGGGGCTCATTTACAGGTCAGATTTGGAATCTCTGCTGTAAAATGAGATTTTAAATGAATTAAAGGGAGGCAAATCTGTAATAAAAAGAACATGCATAAACCGTAGTTGTTTCCCTTGTTTGAACCATGCTAAATCCTTACAAGTTTGGAAAGAATTGGATGAAAAATTTGGACTTTATTGCATAAACACCATTTTCTCAATTCAAGGGGAGGTAATTCTGTACTTCATGGACCAATAATGCTCATTTTTTGTAGGGTTCGTGTCCTCATTGATATAAAGACACTGTGCAAATTTGGAAAGGATCGGACAAAAAATGTGGAAGATTTTTGAAAGTTTTCACAAAATAGGCAAAAACGAATAAACATGCAAAGTTCAACGAGCTCCTGCGGCCATGTTTTTTGACGAATCAAATTTCTTTGAACAACTTTTTCAGGGGAGCCTTCAAAGGTCATCCCTGTGAAATTTTTTGAAAATCTGATGAGCGGTTTCTGACAAGAAGATTTTTTAAGGTTTTTACCATATATGGTCATGGCGGCCATCTTGGTTATGTGATCAAATTTTTTTTAACAATTCTTTTGTCCCATGACCTAGGGATGCTCAACATGAAATTTAGTTGAAATTGGCTCAATGGTTTAGTAGAAGAAGATGTTTACAAATTGTTTACAGACAGACAGACGGACGGACGGACGGACGCCGGACGCTGAGTGATCACAATAGCTCACCCCGAGCTATCGCTCAGGTGAGCTAAAAACCCGTAAATGTTAACGTTCAATAACTTGACAACGCGATGCTTTTTTGTGTGAAGGTAACTTAAATGCAGAATAACCTTGAACTTTCATTAAGGGACCAGCCGGGTAAAGGTCACTGTATCTTAAACATCTTGACCAGTTTACACTTCATAACTTATATTTGGTATAAATACCGTGCACACAAACATTGAAATTGCGAAGCTAATTTAAGTACAATAATTGTTTAAATGTCGAAACATAGTTTCTTTTGTAATTTATAAATGTCTTGCATTAGTTTGCACATATGTTTGAAACTACTACAGATGTTCAACTTTACATGTATGTTCATTATTTCCACCGAACAACAACGTTTTATGAGAGGTAGACTGGAAACAGATTCTCCATCTGTCCGTCCGGGTTTCCATGGTATATCTTGTTTTCGCAATAACACAAATATTGTCCAAGCATATCTAAAATATTCAAAGAGGTTTCAACTTTAAACTGACTCTTAGGAAGCTGATATTCAAAGTATGGTGCCCTTGAATCATAAAGCTTGATTCCATGTGATCAAACTTATTGCCCTTTATTAATATAAATACGCATTTTGGCCTTACCATATCTCAAATACTGTAACAGCTATCGACGTGTATCAATGGATGAGTCGCACATTCACCTCCCCATACAATATTATCATAAAAACAAACTATTTACAAACCAAACTAGCAATTCTTCCGACAAACGAGCTTGCATGTTAAATTAAGCCACAAATGTTACGTTTCGTTTTATATCATTTGATTGACAGAAAATGTACATTATACCAACGCATGATAGCTTAGTGGAGTGTTCTTTCTTCATAGAGATCTTGTTGTAACACATTACCGTTCATTGAGCACTGATCCATACAGTTGCAATCACGAAAACATTTGTTTTGTTATAGACATTCATGTGTATGAAGCCTGTCGATAGGCAGGTGGAAAAAAATATTTGTGTTCATTAGTGTGTCATTTGTAGTCAATGCAATTTAAATATGGGAGCTTGGCTATGTCTTTGTCCTGCTAGCTGAATAGTTTGAACAATCACCATATGGTGACCCTTTGTTTTATTATTATTACATGCTAGTTACATTGGAGCAAAGATGTCACCGGTTCTGATGGCCGAATATATATTGCTGGATGCAGAGACATTTCTGGTTGGTATTATTTAATTATTTGTGTGATTCCAGTTTCTAGGGCTGGTGTGATTGCAGTGTCAGTTAACTTTGCAATTACGAGCCAATGCTTTTATGGATTAAGAACTTCGATAGTCCTCGTACAAAATAAATGGTCAATGCTTTTTGTTTGACAATTGCCTGCTGAACTATTGTCGTTATTCTGATAATGGAATATTGCTATTACGCGGTTTATTGTTTGTATTGAATAAGAAGTTTTAGTATGTTATGTACATATATAAGGCGCAAAACATATTGAAAATAATTAAGATAAATACAAATAAAAAATGCTACATATATTTTAGATAATGCTTATATATATTGGGGACATGTCGTCTTCGTTTATGTTTTAGTTGCGTAATCGAAACGGCTGCTCTGCAAATGAACACAAGAACCTGACCGATATGAACAAATGATCCAACGACTCGATGCTGTAGATATGCTCAGAATGTTGTTTCAACTCATTGTGTTATACACAGGGATGTGGTATCGTTTCCTCAGGTTTTGTTTTTGTCTGTTATTTATATTATTATAAAACAGTGTCACTGCAGTTCAATATACTATTTCATTGATATATATATATATTGATTTCCTTAAACAAAACTTGTTCCAGAAAAGCATACTTCAGTTTGATGTTTCGATTGCGGGGAAATGTACGACAATAAATCCTGCAATTCTTTCATTTTTTGAGATAGAAGAACTGAGGTACATTTTCATTACAAGCAATGATCACATATGAAGTATGTTTGATTTTTATATAGTTCGTGGCATGGTACCGTTGGCAACGATGAAACAAAATCACGAATGTTTGCCTTTGCATACATGTTCATAATGATGGTATATTATTTACAGTTTCATCTGTAACGACAGCCAAATGAAAGTGCTCTTTTTTCGGGTGGGGGTGTTTTTTCCTTCTTGAGAGAAAAAAAAGAGTACTCGAAAAGTTTAATTGCACTAGTTAAGAAATCAATATACTGAAATATAATATAAACTATTACTCCTTTTTAACCATGTAAGGCCTGGTTTAATTCGTCCTTATTTTACTTTCCCCAAAATCTGTTTATTTGTACCTTGTTGTATACAAAACACAACAGACCACAATATACTGATTGAAATACCCCTCGTAGATTCCAAAAGTTTATAACACTAGGCTTACTAAACTTAGTAGTGCCGAAACAACAAATGCCACTGCCATAACCTTCTTGTTTGTGCTCTCGGTTGGAAAAGGCCTAATACTTCTTTTATCTTTTATAATAAAACGATAATCAGAGATCGTATTGGCAGATTATGCAAATACCCGGAACATACAACAGTGTTTACACAATTTTGTCGGATTATACCGTGTTTCTGAAACAGCCTTTTAAAAACAAAGTGATAAACATGTTCTTTATAATTCATTAACTATTTACATGTGTATCATTATGATGACACGAATGTTATTATATATCGCGCTTACACACTTTAAATATTATGTGCTTTTGTGTTTTACGACATACAAAAATTACACTTACCACAGCAAAAATAAAATTTACCTCAAAAGCTCTTGGTAGCCGTTTAGAAAAAACTTTCATATTGTTACACACGTTTTCAAATAAGAAAAGTTGTATCTGAATTTTCCAGATGTGCTTGTCAAACGGACGTCCTCGAATGATGTAATATATCAACTAGTTGATTACAGGATAAATTGATTAATTTAACCCCTGTGAAACAAAGCTGTCATGGAGCTATAATGGAATCAACTTGTTCGTCTGCCCTTTCCGTCGTCGGCTTTTTTTCCGGGGGATAACTTGAAAAAAGGTAAGAAAGTCAGCTTGAAATAGTTGATTTTCATATGATTCATCATATATTGAGCTCAGAAAGTGAGAGTGTCGTGCACAAGAACCATAAGTATTGCTACAATCTTTTAAGTTTATGCCGTTTGGTAATTATTATGTTTAATATTTTGCTGGGTACGCCTTGATTCCATTTGTTAATTTTCATTCTTCGATTTCGTCCAGGAAAATTGTATGAATATATGAACATACAGATTCACAGCAATGCAGCTTTAATTGAAACTTTACCGTTGTTTTATTTTTAAACTGTACTTTTCGTCTGGCGCTTTACTCCCATTCTTAATGATCAGAATCGCCATTTTCACTATTATTTCATCGTTGAAACTAATTCTCAAAACAGAACTCACCATTCCCTCTAACAAAGCGGTCTTTCGGGTAAGACAATGACAGTTCTAGTTTATTATTTAAATAATAAATTGATTGAATCATTACTGCATCAATCATTTCTTTTGCTATTCATTATCAATTGTGAATAGCAAAACAAGTACAATCACACATACGATATTATTGTCAGAGGTATATTAGAATAAAGTCACATACATGTACTTGAGATTATTTTAGCACACCGTATAAAAAAAACTCGAGCTATTATTATCGCTCTGTCTCGTGAGCTTCGGCACCGGTGTCAGAGTAGTTAAGTTTCTGATAAAGGGTTGTGTCATTGTGTCCATTTAAAGCTTTCAATTCATTTTCTAATTCACTGTAGTAAAGCTTAGATTTATCATATCATTTGATTTAATCACTTTGATTTCCAGAGTTAACCACTCTTGCTTCTTTGTATTTTTGTTGGAAAACAACATATTATACATTTAATTAAAAACAGCTTTCAATTTGAAGTCAAGTTGCCTTTCACTTACATTCTGCAGATAAGAGAAGGTCACTTTAAATAAATAAATATTTGATGATAAATTTCAATACCTACATGTATTGACTATTGAGCTAGTTGAATAAAGCTTCATAAACGGATGCTTAACTGAAAGGCCTTGGTTGAGATTGCATTTGGTATTGGTGATGTTGAGATTAGTCACTAAATATTAAAAAGAGAAAATAACAACAAAAGCACACTAGCTTAATAAATTGAGAATGAATTGTGATGTTATGATGAAATTTCAAATGCATGTATCTTATATCTAGACTTTCATCGGTAGAGATAATTGACACAAGGGCTTTCCGCCCTATATATTACTTTAGATATTAAAACAAAACCTCATTTATATATTATATTGGGATCTCGCTGGAATTCAACATTGGGTGCGTTTGGTCCACATAAGGGTCACCGTTACTGTAATAGACAAAAGTTATTATTGTGCTGAAATGTGCCTTTTTATTAAGTATTTACATAGATATAATTCATGTATAGGTTATATGGTACTGCCTATACACTAGGATAGAGAAATTAGTACTTGTATATGTCATACGATAATTATATACTTAATACACGGATGTTTTATAAACAATTAAGTGAACAAAGACCATAACTGCTGATTTTGAATCATATTTGTGACACCAAAATTACATTTGGCGTTAAATGTGTATTGTTTAAATATTACCAACCCTTATATGTTGGTAATAAAATACCAACGTATATTTTTGTAGCCACTCCACTTAAACAACGGCACAGCAAATTACAACAACTAAACATGGCAAACATCATTCATTCAAATATTGTTTATCTACCAAAGAAGCGGCAGTCAGAGTGGCATGTGCTCGAAATAGAAAAGGATATGGACCACATAGATATCGTTATAGACCATGGTGAGTGCAATCAATCTGAACACCATCAACACTCATTGCTACCTACTATAATTTATAAATATTGTTATATTCTATAAGTATTGAAATAAACAATCAGCACAACATACCGCATTTTGGAAAATTACTACATTAAGTAGGGAGTGTGACAAGTCGGATATTAATCGCGTATCTTTTCTAAAATGTGACTAGATTTGTTTTAAATTAAATCCTGTTGCCGTTTTGTCAGAAGTACCAGAAGTACCACGTACCATTCAAAAGCTTCAGTCGGCAATTACCAATGCAGTGAAGGCATGAGTTCCGAATTTAACACAAATGTATGCACGATTATTTCAGCAATATTTTCTGTAAGTAAGTTATTTAACGCTTTTCTAAATACTGGCGTTTTTCCGAAAGCGGTATTGTCACGGTACAAAGATCTGAACAAAAAGGGCTCTTCATAACTATAGATGAATTAAAAGAGACTTCAAATTAAATAGAAGAATAGCAGGTCGGTTTTCTGCCTGGATATTACACAGGATATAAGATGTTCTCCATGCAAAGTATGATTCAAAATATATTTTAAAGTCTAGAAGTACATTTTATGTTCTATGTTATGACTTTAAACGTGTCTTCGATAATGCACCGAAAATTGATTAACATGTTTCTATGATATAAGTGTACCGGTAAATGTTTGTGTGTACTTTGTATCTTGGCACATGGAATTATTCGTACAAGCGCATATATCTCAAAAAACCGAGAGCAAACAATACAATATCGGTAACAAACAGGTGGGGGCGATACCTTTAAAAAAAATGTCTCTCTTTCTGAGGAATAATAGACACTTTAAGGTATTATCTTGAAACAATATATTTATGAAATCACATGTATTCTTTATGCAGACGATTTGGCAAATTGTGTTGATACAACAGTAGAATAATAGCCATAGCTTCAAAGAATATCAGACATTTGTGCAAACAAATGATTTAACGATTGAAAAGCTGTAAATGTTCTTTCCAAGCATACATATATAGGTATTATATATACAACTCTCTCTCTCAAGGACAAGCGCTAAACTAAAGCTAGCTGCACAGGCAAAATGTCAATCAACAAAATTAAGTTTTTTCCGATGTCTTCCGGTGGCTTTCTTAATTTAAATACTTCAAACAATTTTGAAGCATATACTCTAATCTAATTCATAGACAAAAAGGCTAGTGTTGAATGCCTATGGGTAGTTTACAATATGGAGTCATAAAAAACATATACTTAAAATATAATATATATTGTATGGTGGCATAGAACTGCCTTACGATTACCAACAACTGAGAAGTAAGGTTGGAAAAATAACATTGTAGTTCCAACAGTGATATACGTTGCATTTCTTATGACTGTTAGGTTATCAAATTTGTTAACTACTTAAGTGTATCGCGGTATTTATCCTTCGCGTTAATATTATCGATGCTTAATAACTTGTGTCCTAATTCCGGAGAGTACACGTAATAACTTATTTGTGCGTCATGTCTTTCGATGTATCTTTCTTATACGAATTTCATTTCGATCATTTAAATTTGCAATGCATACTATGAAACGTTCATAATGTCTTACGTTTACTGTAAACTAAAATCTCGGTGTCCGTTTTGGGTACTTTCAGTTCAGTATTTCGTTAAGTACATGCACCATACAATAAAACCGAATAATTTGAATAATAATTTGAATACTAATTCGTAAGACCGATAAAGATGCTGGTAGAGTATCTCCGTAGGAGAATAGCTGCACAACAAATCCAAGGGTCGAATGGTTAGATTCCTCAGCCTTACCCATACATTTTGTAAAGATAGTCTTTAAATTAGTTTTACGGCCATTTAGCTCCTACCTCTGCATGAGATGAGCACTTCATACTGGTACATCAGGTTAACCAGGACAAGTATGAGTAGGATAAATGACCACCGTTATATGACTGAAATTCTTTTAAAAACCGCCTAAAATATCCTGAAAACCCCTTCATTCACACCCCAATTCCCAAATATACAACTTTGCTAATAGGGCTTTACTAGTTCTTATTGATTTGTTAGAATTAAACGGAAATGTGTGACTCTCGTTGTTTTCGTTTCTAACAGAATACTAGTGCTGGTGTACAAATATAACATATGATCAGGCGCGTTATCTTGCCTAGGTGAAAATAATACATACTTAATTTTAATTCTATTACATTTTTGTAAAATTTTCATTTTGCCAAACTATGCCCAAATCCCTATATGGCCGTTCTATTCCACCATACACATGTCTTTGTGAGATTTTTTGTTATACAATATGGAGGTATGACGAGCACATGGATACTCTTGGAACTTTTTGCTTTAATCATATACACAGCGGCATAACAACGCCCAGCGAAGGGTACCTGTATTGCATGAATTCTTTGTAACGTAACGTTAAGTCCCCATACAGTGTCAATATGGTGTTATCGTAGGAGATTTGGTTAATGGCAGACCTGTAAAACTGCATAGTAAAAATCGTGTGCAAAAGTACATATCCTTATGTACGGTTCTCTATGTTGATATTTATGTCAATTACTGGCTTGCATCGGGCAAAAGTGGGCGATATTCGCTTTGTAACGACTTTTTCACAATTTGTATACACTATTGGTATAAAATATTATACATGCAAACACTTCACATGAAACCTGTTATTTAATGCTTAGAATACATGACGATGTGTACAGTGAACTGGATGTTATAAAAATTGTTTTTTTCGTACTTGTTTATGGGAATGTTTCAATATCCAAAAAAGTTTAAACTCAACTCGTTGTAATACATATAGGCCATTTAAATCACTGCATAATCCCGAGAATATTTATCTTTAAGTATTGTGAAATAATGCACAACCTATACGGGCAAATGCTTGAAAGACGAAGACAATTGACTTAGGTCGCTTAATTGGTATATTTCATTGGAGACTTCGATGGATGGTGGACTTCCCGGATGCCTGTTACGTGGAACTGGTATTTTATCGAAATTCCTATTAATCTTTTAATGGATGCCTGGCTTGAACAATGTAATATAAATGAAAAGCAAGAAAAACAGCACTGAAAGTTGGCTTTTTTTTAATTGAACCCAATGGGAATTGGAGTTTGTGTAATCTTATCTGTAAACTTAGCTTTAACAATTTGCTATGAAGGTATAAAGCCCGATGAACAAGTGGTAATGCAACGGATCTAGCTCTCAAATTACCTGGGTTTCCATATTCGGTAAACGCAAAACAATATTTAACTGTTTTATGGTATAGTTTTGTTCGTAAATGATATTTAAAAAAAGAACGTCTGTGAATTCCCTTCGAAACGTATATAATAACATTCTAGTTTTAGAACCAAAATAATGCGGGGAATATATACATGTAGCAATAGAGATACACATATGTCGTTAAAAGGTTGGATATCGTATATTTGTAGTTAATAGTCCGCGTGTGTATGGGTGTAGCTCGTCCTGCTTTATAGATAAATCGTATCGATTTTAGGTTGATAATTGAAGTGTATCGGTCTATCGGCGTGGCGAGTAATTTATAGACAAAAACGTAGATAACGTTCGTTTTTCTTCAATCTATAATTGAAGCATTATTAATCCTCGCAATACAATTTCATCATTTAACTGTCGCGTCTTTAGATAAATGGGAATCCGTTAGTGACGCGTGTATGCATACAGACTGTTCACAAACAATACCGTTTATCTCAACAACAAAAACACAGTAAGCCTTTTGAATGTATGGAAATCGAAAGAAGAATGTATAGAAAACTCAAAATAAAAGCCTATATTGTCAGCATTTCGTTGCATACCCGGCATATGTGATCTATCCAGCAGGGAATTGGTCATTTCTGATCTAACAAATTGGTGCTTAAAACTACTAGATGCGGCGTAAAACGTGATTAACACAATTTGTCGGATTTCCTCTAACAAAGTGGCGCTGACAGTTTGTGTTTTAAACTCATTAAGAGAGATTCATTTCTTACGGTGAATAACAGCAAGATTATAAAGTAAAGGGATCGTAAACTTACCCATTCATGTTTCGGAATCGCATATCACCATGACGACCTGCATGTCACCCCAATACTGCTGTTCATTATTTCTCAAAAGATGGGCAGTTCGTTAAAATGTTTAACTGGCTATTCAACAGTTAACTTTTTAGGTCACTTGCAAAAGTGTTTCATGTTCATACTCGTTGTTATATTTAAACTTGGATGATTTTTGGTACGAAACTAAAGGTAAGAAATTAAATTTATCAATATTTATAAGCTTCAAATATTGACCAATCATGAACATGTACATGTCATGCAAACATGATAATGGTAATTTTGAAAGTTAAAAATATAACAACGATAATTAACTTTACTACACAACAAGTAGATTAATGCATTTAATCATATTTTTTGGTGAATACAACCGACTTAATCAAGTATCGTGGCCAAGTGGTAATGGAATTTCATTTTCCTTTTTTGTATTATTATGGCGTCTACGGATCGATCCGTTTTGGTTTAAATTACAACTAAATTTAAATTTAATTCATATTATAATGAAAGATACGAATTTTATTTTTTGAAGTTTCATACCATGATTATCAAGTGAAAAATCATAAACATAACAATATTAAAATAAGACACGTTTAAAGAATCTTATATAACGTTTGTTTATCGTCCCAAATACAATTCTGGGACATTAGCGGTTGAAGTTGACTGACAATCATTTGTGAATTAAAAAAAAAGATTAATCATGACTTAAACAAACTACATTGGATAACCGAAAAGGAATATGTGTTCGATGAACGGTTTATTACACTAACATGTATGTTTTATATATACCTTTGTTGCTGTTTTGCAATGGTGAGGAGGCATTTTATATAATTATACAAGGTACTGTTGTTATCCACTGAAAGATTCTCAATTTTTATCTTATGCTTTCCGGTGTGTTTTTTTTAGAAATAGTGAACTTAAACTGATAGTTAACTGTATCAAACAGTGCAAATTAACAGTGAAAATTATCGAATATTTGCATTGCTTTACCGGACTATTTTACCGGAAAAATACTAAGATAATTATTTGTAAGAATAACATAAAAAGAAAATATGTTAAATTCGGTGGAATAGCGATTTTAATTCACTCGTGATCATAGAATGTGTTTTTGATCTATGATCACTTTTGGATTATTATCGATATTTCACCAAATCCAACAAATATTCTCTATATCCACTACGTCCTTAAATGAAAAAGATCTACTGATCAATTACAATTACTTGAAATGTACGTCAATAAATGGTTTTATTGTTTACCTAGAAACATGCACTTGCTATTGTTGTGTGCCATCGTGGGCTCTGGTTCGGCCGCCGACATCACCATTCACAGCAGATGGACTGGCGGTTTGGGAGGTTACTTCAAGATCAATCCCACACAGGCTCTCCATGGTTGGAAGGTCCATCTTGTCTTCGACAAGCCTGTCGATAACATTGAGGTATACACTTGTGTATCATTGCATGATGCAGTTATGTACATGAATCATTTCAGCGTTTGTTAATGTGATACTTATATTAGCGCCTTTATATTTTTGAGGATCATTATCCCGCTTTTAATATGTTAAAAAAAGATCCTCAAAGTGTCTGGATTTGTAATTTGTGAATGACATTTGTACATGGTTTTTAACGTTCGCCACACTGCCGTGTTTGATTCGTTATCATTATACGGCCTACATGAGTCCATTGCCATGGATCAAACCCTTTATTTTGAGTATTTTACTTGCACCAGTAATGCGTTTTTATGGTTAATTATAAAAATGCTCAGGCATCACCTGCTTACGGTGTGCAAGAAAGGAGCATTACAGTATAAACTCGTCCGAAATAGAATATTCTGCCTCAATCAGATCTGGAGAGCTTAGGTGTAGTACCACGGGTGCTCTACCAGCTGCTACTAAAACGTAACGGAACAAGACTTAACATAACGTATTTATACAATTAAGACCATGCTTTCGACCGATTATGTTTTAACCTTGAGATCCGAAATAAATGAGTGAAACTCTATGAAGACATGTTTTGTTTCCATTCGCTTGTCTTTAATTTAAGGCAAATGACCAAATGCCTTTTCAATATAAATTATTAACACAATACAGGAGTGTGAGCCTTTTCAATACGTCTTTTGACTGAGGCATTTCTTTCTCTATTCCCTTAGATAGTCCTCAGAGAGATTATTTTACAGAAATAAAATTGTGTATATAATTTCTACCTGTTTAATGCTTTCTCAATCAATAACGGATTTTAAACAAAATTAAGAGTCTTCATTTACATATAACATTCTCACAAAAATCATATATTTGTAAAAATACATAAACAAGTTGATATTTGGACGCATGTGTATTTATGTGTATTTATGGTTACTTTATTGTTTTTGACGATGAGCTATATATGCTTTAGTCGCAAATAAAATATATGTTATGGTCTGGTCTGTTCTACTCCCTAAGATCTGGAGAACGGAGACAGAGTCCCACACGCCGACGGAATGGGTGGTGCACAACATGCATTTTGACGCCGAAATAAAGCCCGGCGAAGACTTTCAAGTGGACTTTGTCGCCCGCGCATCCGGGGACTCACCGGCGCACGGGACTTTCTTCATTGAGGGTGCGTAAATTATAGAAGAACATTAGTTATAGTTTTATTTGTACGGACATTCAATTCGTTTTATACGAACTTCTGATCTCTTCGGTTACATAAGACAAAATAAATATGACGTGCAATTGACATTCTTTATTGAACGTGTGTAACTTAAAGAACATATAGTTATAGTTTTATGTGTAAGGACATTCAATTTGTTTTGGAAACGAACTTCTAAACTCTTCGGTTACACAAATATCGATTACTGTTTAAATGTTTTCGTGAGTTTCAAACCCAGTCACCTCTCGCTTCACCAGTCTACAACCGGAAGCAGCCTAACCACTCGTAAGCTCAGCGCTTTCTCAATTGTGGCCATACCGAGCTATTTTTAAGTTAAGTGTGGAAATAATTAATGTTGTAATATGAGTGATCAATGTTGGATTAATGTAAGATAATCCGATTTAAAGAGATAATTTATAGCTAGATTATAGCTAATCATTTTTGTTTTGATAAAAGTAATTTCGTTTGACATTTAAAAGTTTAACCTTAAATAAGTGCAATATGTTAATAAATTGTGCGCAAGATTCAAGCATTCGTCTATGAATGTTTGATATGTGGAAACCTCTGTTTAACACCTGCTGACCGAGCGTGAGCGATGTTCAAATGTTCTGGTATTTTGTTGCATTGTAAATGGGCAATCAGTCACATAGGTTCAATCATTGTTTGAACCATGATAACTTTCACTTACTGCATTTCTGGTTCACAATATGTATTGCACACAGCGATCAGCCTTTACCTTTACCTTTAAATTGTGAAAGATTTAATCGTTTTGATATTTAGCATCAACTAACGGTTTGTTCGATTCCTGCTCATCAGAACAAAACTTGTCTCGCGCCCGTTGTCATCTATTATAAAAAATTGTAACCACACTGACAAGATTTACTATATTTGGTAAGTATAATTGTATTGTGGGTCTCTACTAAGTTTGTTCAAAATGATATTCCTGTGCAAATAACGTTGTTTATATAGTCGTTTTTTGAAAATAAATATGTAAAATTATTTCTCTGAAACTACAACGCTCAAAGTTTATATACTTGGTATGTTTTTTTTTATTCAATCATGGGTCTGGGGTCATAATTGGCCCAAGGGAAACATCTTTAAAAACAGGCTTTACGCAACACTATTTTATCATTCGTCTCAACATAACATTACATGCGAGAGATCTATGGCTATTTTGACTTTTGTTTTCAATTTTGTTTTCAATTTTGTTTGTTTTATACACATTTTTTAATATTTCGTAAATCTGTCTGTCTGTCCATTACTTCATCTGCCAATCGTTACCCATGTTTGTCCATCATTCGTATTTATGCCGTGTTATATGCACAGTCTACTTGACTTGAGTACACAATGACATAACTTTTAACTTTCTATGTATTGCGAATCATTTTTTAAATACATTGTCCATGTTTCACACTAAATCAGGTTATGTCCCAGATGTCCTGAATCGTTTTTATTGATTTGACTGTTCACTTTTATCCAGTATAAGTTCCAACTAAGTACATGAAGAGAACACGTAGATTTAGTTAGGAATTCATTATACCTTAATATTGCTTTCATAAAAAGGGGATTTAGCATACAATCACATATTTAGAACATACATATTTGATAGTACAAACACAATTCCAATTAAACTTCTTATTTGAATATGAATAAAAGGCTTGTGCGTATGTTTGATAATATGGCTTTGCATAAGGTGCTCTTGATGCGAATAGATTGTTTTGAGCCCAAATGTGTTAATATTAAGACATACAATAACACAACTAACAATATTATTTTTTTGTATAACGGTGGTCAACATATATACAAACTGATTATTATTGTTAAGAGCAAACAACAAATGCCCAAGGAAGTACTGAACCTAAGACATCGCCAATTACAAACACACAGAGGACAACAACAACGGTATGTACATTTAATTTTAATATGAAAACCATCAAACTATATAAATGTTTGTTATGCTGGTCTGATAAAAAGTCATTTCAAAATAATGTCCCCGTACAGTTCACCGTCTTACCCGTTTAATTATCTGAAGTTATTATTAACAATAAGTGGATAGAATATATTATAGAATATAAATAAGGGATTTAACACCAGATGCCATTTCATATCATAGTTTATTAAACGAGTTCAGGAAAATTGTTAGTAAGCGAGCAATCTTTACTGGACGAGTTTAATTAAGCATTATATTTAAGGACAAGGAGTGATCTTTTTACATGATTAATCTGGCAAATTGTTTAAATTGCGAGACGTCATTTGACGTTGCAACGTCATTTCATTTTAAGAACGTTACGCGATTGGTCAGTCAAACAAGAAAAAACGATGAAAAAGCAAAATGACGCATGTTTAAGATAAAATAATGTCCGTCATTGTTAGATTTCATAGGAAACAATGTGTACCATGTGATAAAATATTGCTTACATGACTGATAACGGATATTTAATGACTATGCAACATTTTGTCATTTCATACACTTTATCCACCGTCAACGAGTAAGTCCTTCTTTTTAGATTGACCTTACAATACACAAAAATACATGTCTTAACCCAAAAAAATAATCATCGTTTATACCGCATTTTATTCAACGACTGAATGGATATAGTTAGGACTATATTATGTATACTATTAGTGACGTACATGTATAACAGTGTAATATATTGCCTGACCGTTCAAAGTAAATGATCTTTATGTATTATGTACACTAAATAAATAGAAGAAAGTTCATATAATATTGCGTTTAATTAATTCCCTAGCATGAAAATCATTTATTAATTCGCTTTTCAAAGAAGTTGAAGATCCTAGTTATACAAATGGGGTATGGGCGCGTCAAACCATGGAAAAGTATAGTGACCCATTACAGTTTACTAATTGCCATTACTTGTATAAACAGTTATTATATAATTCGACGTATCACTAGTTTTTTTTACATCTTGTAATTATTTAACTACCCGAATTTATCTACAAATACACATAAATACCGACCATAAATTTATGAACGTTTTAATACCAAGTTCTATCAGATACGTTATACAAAATTGTAATTCTTATTTTTATTAACTTGTTAATAAAAATGTGTAATTCTGGATATTGTGTATTCATAAGAATTGAACTGAATATTAGGAAAATATATTAAATAGTACATGTATAATTCGGCTTTCTCGCATTTAGCATTTCTTTTTATATAATTTAAGGGAGAACCATTAGTATTTATATAATTTAAGGGAGACTGTCTAATTTTATAAACTAATAATGTAAAACAGTTTAAAAAAAATAACATTTCCGAATCTATTCTGAATAACAAAATTCTCTTTTTGTTTTATGTGACTGTAAGTTGTTGAACATCAAAGTATATAGCTTATTTCAAGTTATAAAAAATTGCACTCTGTGCGAAATAAATGAGAATACGGAACACATTCCTTACGATCGAGTTATTAATTAACAAATGCATTTATGTGCTAATGTATGTAACATTTATAGAGTGAAGTCACTTTACTCTGCTCTATCAAACAGATTGTTTACATTCAATAACTCTTATATAATTTTGGTCTTGTCGGGTAAGGTCAAGGTCACTGTTAAAAAAGAACGGCTTTTCTTCGAAAACTCTAGTTCAGGTTAAGGAAGAACACTAACATTTATTTGCTGAAGTAGCTTATATACAGACCTATCTTTGGATTGAATTTGGCCTATCGAGTCAAGGTGGCGGTAATTGCTACTAAACATAGATAAACTGTTCCCGCTCAATAACGTTTGGAAAAGAGCTATAGCATTCTGCGTAATTCTGTGTATTCACACATGGCTCTGGATTCTATTTGGTGCCAGTCGGAAAAGGAAAACGTTGAAAACCTAGTTTCGTGACATTGCAAAGTGCAAAGTATCTGGTTATTACATTGCATTCGCAATTAAACATTTTATGATTAAACATTTTAATTTAATTAATAAATTGTTTAAATTATTTCTTGTCTAAATAGGCCTTTTTCAGCAAATAAGACTGCAAATAAAACATTTTTATTAAATAGTCATGGTTAAAAACTTATTCATGTCTAAATGCGCACTTTATTTCGGAGACTACGATGATTTAGTTTTATCTGTTTGGAATCAATATACAATTTTAAATACGCGTTTGTTTCGCAATGTGTGTGCTTTCTTGATAACCACGACCCAGCAACAACACCGACAACTACAACAACGACACCAGCGCCAACAACGACATCTACAACACTTACACCAGCACCAACAACGACAACTACTACCTCGACACCATTGCCAGAAAATACACCGGAAAATCCATGGCCAACAACGAACTCAGCTACAACCACGACACCAGCACCAACAACGACATCTGCAACCACAACTCCAGTGCCAACAACGACGACTTCAACCACGACACCAGCACCAACAATGACAACCGATGCACCTGCTACACAAGTACGCATATATTATATGTAATGGTTTATTTAAGAATACGTTAGGCCTTAAGCCCATGAGTACACAAACATATAATACATAATGTAGTCAACAGTGGTCAATGACATNATATATATTTATTTATTTATTTATGTAAGTTGAAAATTCCTTTGGGGCTTTTCCGTTCAATCGCCTCTTGAATATAAAAAATTATATATTTGGTAGATTACGTACACTATCTTGTTTACACTTCACTTTGGTTACCATCATTACAGCCAAATGTCACCAGTGTTCGGGTCCGATCCAGATTTGTGAACAGGTCCACTCCTCCAAACCGTGCGTTGCCCCTAACAACTACTGCATCAACCACATTACCAATCATTTGGACGGAACCAGATTCGTGAATAGGACGTAAGAATAAGTGTTGTTTATGTAGTAAAGTATTATACATGTAGTTGATAAATAGGTTCTAATATATGTCACTCACAGTGTCAACATTTCGTCCAATTGGTAGCTCCTTTGCGCATCGCGGCAGATACGTAGTTCGGTGTGATCGTATCGCTATTTAACTTGGCTCAAATTGATTGGTATACACTGTCATCGACATGTCTGCAACTTGAATCGGTTGGTTATACTGTTATTCTTACGCAGGTGTTCATTTGACAATACGTAGAAAAAAGGGCGCTAATAAAGCAGCGTGTTTCATATGTTATTTAGACTTCAAAACGTGTTACCGATCATACTAATACATTTTGAATGAACACTAAAATATCTCGACGAATGCACATACATTTCAGCAATCAACTTTTATTTTTTAAACACGACATCTTCTTCTCATTAAACAGATACTACGTATACATTTTAGGTGCGGTAACTTTAACTCTTGCTAACGTGAATGGAACCTAGGGACATCAGATGAAGACAAATGTGACATCATGAAAGACAACCAGCCCGTAGACTTCCAATGTACCTTCTGCTGTATCAATGACAACTGCAATATCACACTCCGACCTGCTGAGAACACCCTGTAAAAACCCAGAATGATTGGCTAAGAGCCTCAACTGTTGTATTGCAATAAACTCCAGTGGTTGCAAACGTGCTATTTCTTTTGTTATTGTTTTGTTATCTAGCTGACAACAAAACAACGCTGTGTATCATGATAAACATTGCTTTAGATATTGGTATTATGTCTACTAAAGGGAGGAACAAATCCCTCCTACAACCCGCAAACACATCCACAACGAACTCCAATACATACAAACATAAACCACAAACAACCACACACACACACATGTCACACAAAAACAAATGCTAAATACACATACTAGCACTACCCCTACAACCGTCATCCATTACACACACACCAAGTTAAATCTAAATAAATTGGCATAAATGATCATCATATGAATATAAAGAATTGAAACTCCAGAAGCTGCAGCAAATATACGCCCTTTTTAAATTTGCAATGCAATTGTACTTTCTGTTTAAATTGTGCATATTATGTCTGTGACACAACACTCATATGCGTGTGAAGTGACGGCAACACTCATATACGTGTTAAGTGACGACAACACTCATACGCGTGTTAAGTGAAGATTAGAGGGGCATGTCTTATGAACACATTACTAATTAGATATTTAAAAGTAAAATGTATGTGTAGCAACTGTTTTGTCAAAGAAACGGCATTAACAATAAACAATGCAGTAGATTGCTCAGGTTGAATCAGGTTAATCAGGTAAACGATATTGGGCAATCATTATACTTCTATGATTTAACTTCGTGATACTACTTCCGGACATCAGATGAGGAAAAATGTGGCTTGCTGAAAAACAACCAACATGTCGTCTTCACTGTACTTTCTATTGTATCCCTGACGACTGCCCCTCTCCGGCCTACTAAAAATGATTGACTGAGTGTCTCGATTTATGTCTCGCAACAAACTTGAGTACTTGTTATTTTTGCTTCTTTTCCAAATGTTTTCTTCTCTAGCTGGTACGAACGCAACGTTTTAATCATGATAAACGTTGGGTTCCTACAACATTACTTGAATCTATTGGAAAACAACGCAAAAACAAAAGTGAACTTGAAAACTGACCTTACGATTTAAATAATATATTATTCAGGTAATTGAACTCCAAGCGTTGCCATCGATTTTGCTCTTCGGTTTTATCTTTCAGTGATATTCATGTAACATAATAACGTTAAAAACGTAATATAGATCACATTTTCGTTGACACAAAATAAGCAAAATGAGCAAAATTCTTTTTGGTCTAGTATCAATCATAACCGAAGAATCAATGCAAATTGGAGGCATTTTATGACAAAAATCGTTATAAAAGGGTTGGTCTTACTGCTTACGCCTTGAATGATAACACATAATAGTTGGATTAAGAATGAGCTGACTGTAAGCGCACATGCCCGACTGTAAATAGTTCATACGCACTAAGAATACAACTGTTATGATTGTAAATTACAACTTGCTGCAACAGAGAAGAAAACATGGAATACCAATATGCATGTTTATTTATATAAATTACAATAATTCATATAAAGATTCATGGATGCAAATATGGCGTCAATTTTACCATATTTATAGATCTTTTGGTATAGTTTCAAATTGTGAAAGTGAGTACACAATGCGTTAAAATACAGAAAACCAATTCAAACTTCAATTGTCTCCGTCTTAAATTAGATAATGACATATTTACTACACTACACGTATTCTAGAATTGTATAAGTGGTAGAGATTGCACAATCGTGTGGCAGTTAACAGCATAAACGAAAATATGTCTTATGTCGTGGGGATACAACTACGAGGAAAAATATATTATAGAAATGTCCAAGAGGTGTAATATTTGACTCAGATCTTCGAAGAGTTGACCTATACTAAGTTTGCGCAAATCATGCCTCAGGGGTCAAAACACCCAGGAGTCTCATTATTTATATAGACTTGTAAAGTTAATATTTGAAACAAAAAACACACACTCTTTAACCATATGACCTATTGCTAAAATTTGTTACGACGCTTTTCTTTTCTAGTGAATACCTTTTATAGAGGGATAAACCTAAAACTTCATGTAATTCGTATAAATTATTAATTATAGTTTTGTCATATGAAGTGAAATCTTTAGGATGATTATTTAATTACAAAAGTGTCCAAGACCTGTAAGGGTTCTCCAGCAGCTAGGAAATTCTCAATGGACAAGCGGATGACTTTTTGAGGAATTCAGAGGGTGTCTATTAGTGATGTCAGCTATCCCCCGTTGTGTTTAACCTTTTCATAGAGCAGATAATGCCGTAACCGCCCCCCCAATACCACCACACCCCAATTTCCATCGTTGGCAGACACATGTCTAACTTGATATTCGCTGATGACATTGACCTCATGGGTGGCACCAGCAGCGAACTTCAAGACCTCACCAACAGACTCAATGAAAAAGCAGGAGCATACGGGACGGACGTTAGCTCGGAGAAGTCGAAGATAATGATGAAAAGCACAGACAACCAACCTGGCCACTTAAAGCGGACGACAAACACAGGATACAGGCATTTGAACACAAGTGTTCATGAAATCATCTCCGCAACTCCGACATATAGTACACAACCAACGAATACGTCTGGGACATGAGAAAAGCACTTGTTGGCCAACAAGAACCACTCCTGTTGACCATCAAAAGACGAAAGCTGGCTTGGTTTGGACACGAAACCAGGCAAGACTCTCTGTGCGTGACATTTCTATAGGGCACGCTACAGGGAGGTCGCCATCGAATGATATGAAACGGTGGACGTCCCTTTCCATGGATAAGCTACAACCAGCAGCCCACAGCAGACCTGACAGGGAGAGAGTCTCTGTGTCGTCGTCCGTCATTTCCCCCAAACGGTCAGTTTGGTCTACGGAATGATGATGAGGATGATGACAAAACGGTACATTTACGGAAATTTAAATGCAATTATTGTCACTGAGCAGCAAAACGTGTTCTTTATATTAATTAAAGGACACTACTGTAGCTAAATAATAATAATAATATTAAACTTCATATTACTACACTATATTAAATAAATTATATTATTATATAAAACCTGATTCGAATCCCTTCATTACTTCCTAAGATAACTACACAAGAAACTGGCTAGGTCTATTAAAAAAATTAGGCCAAGGGCAATAACTGACAAAATACTGATACAATATTTGACGTTTTTGTTCTATGCACTTCGTGTCAATGTCCTCTACCAAGCAACGATGTGCAATTAAATGCCTTCAATACTAAGCGAGTTTTGCTCCGCATAATACAATTAACTTATGGGCAATAACTTTGTTCATTCTTGAGATAGTTATGGTTATTGTACATCGCACTTCCCCTCAATGCCATCTATCATGATATGAAGTTTCATCCGAATCATTTTAATACTGTCTGAGTAATGCTCTGCAAACAAAGCGGGACTGATAGACGGACGGAAGGACACACGGACAGATGGAATCTTTGGTTCAAGTGGACTTAAAATAGCAATTCTTACATAACACTTGCATAACTCTAACTAAACTAGTTGTGGCAGTTTTAAGGTTATGCAATTTTAACTGACTCATTTATTAATAAATCTTCAATGTTTTGCAATCTTTCCAAATGAGATATAATGAGAAATTACTGATTTAACTATAAGATGTAATACTTTGACATTTTTAGGTTGATAGTCATTAAAATGTCATGTTAGGATTCGAACAGTAAATACATGACAATTTATTTAGAAAACAGAGTTAATTAAAGGGATGAAAATGTACGTTTGATTGAATTTACTGGATACATTCTTACTCTAACAGATGTAATTATGTAATAGAACAATACAATATAAAGAAGTGAAACTTTTCAGACTTGTAATTTGAAATGTTTACATTTTTATATTAAATTGTGTTTTATTTGATTCAATATATATATTAATACATATGTGTTTTCTTCATTTATCTGTGATAACATTACTTTCTTCTCAAACAATATAGATCGTTTCTTTATATTGAACCACTTAAAGCTTTGTAGGTGGTAATTAAATCAAGTAAAACCATGACGAGTACATGATTTTTACACGATATATGCCATACATTATTTTGAGTGTTCTATTATCCCTACGCTTTTAAAAGCGCGGGGATATTGTATTGATCTCCGCTTTCTTTTTTGTGATCGGCCACTTTCTCCTCCTACACTATAAGCACTAGAACCTTGAAACTTACAAATATGTTAGCTATGGGCATATGCGCGACGGTGACGATGACGGAATTTTGATCTGACCCCTGGGTCAAAAGTTATGGGTTAATAAATGGGTAAAATAGGTTAAAAAAAATCATTTTACTAACAACATGCGACGCACATGATAATAACTTTTGACCCAGGGGTCAGATCAAAATTCCAAATAGTGCACCGTCGCACATATGCTCATAGCTACCGTGTGTAACGCTCAAGGTTCTAGTACTAATAATGTAGGAGGAGATAGTGGAGAATGGGGGTTGGGGTGGGGCCGGGTCAGAGATTTTCACTTATTCACTTATATGGCTATAGTAAAACCTTGCCACTATCTCCTCCTACACTATTAATACTAGAACCTTGAAACTTACACACATGGTAGCTGTGAGCATATGTGCCACAGTGTACTATTTGGAATTTTGTCCAAGGATATACTCCTCCCCGAACCCCCAAATTTATGTTCGTTCCCAAATTTTGTTTCGTACCCAAATTTTGTTTCGTACCCACATTTTTTTCGTACCCAAATATGGTTCGTACCCAAATTTTGTTCGTACCCTTTTTTTTTCTCGTACCCAAACTTTTTTTCGTTCCCAATATTTTGTTCGTACCCAATTTTTTTTGGTACCCAAATTATTTTTCGTACAAAAATTTGTTAGTACCAATTTTTTTTTCCTATCCAATTTTTTTTTCCTACCCAATTTTTTTGTCCTACCCAACTTTTTTTTCCTACACATTATTTTTTTCCTACCCAAAATTGCCTTTTACTATAACTTTTTCCTTTCTACACCGATTCACGTCTAATTCATACTGAACTTCTCTTAAGACAATACGGTCAATCTCAATTATGCATGGCCCATTACCAACCCTGGGGCGCCCCGTCCACATAGACCACGCCCACCCAAAATTTTGTTTTAACATAACTTTTTAATTTATTTACCAATTGACTTCAAATTTATACTGAACATCTCTTACGACAACACGGTCTATCTCGACCATCAATGTCCACATTACCCACCTCGGGGCCCCACCAACATAGGCCTTGCCCACCCAAAATTGCCATTTAATATAACATCTATGCAGCGTGGGGATACGCGTCGGCCTCTGCCGCGCAAGCTCTAGTTTTAAATTTTCGGAAGCGTCCATGATTCAATATATTCTAAAATTTTCTGAATCAAGAACGAAAACACAGCTGATATCAGTTTTATTGACAGCATGTAAATCTCGTTGAGGACATCACTCATTGTATTTGCCTTAAAATAAAATAGCAATACATGTATCACAACAAGCCTTTCTGTCAACAACTTGTACTTGTTAACCAACGATGTTAACTGCTGCACATGGGTGACCAGTGACAACTATGTCATCAATCGCTATGTCGCCTAGGTAACCATCTCCAACTGTTGCCTCAAAGTTTATCTGCACGTATACATAACTGATTCAGAAATTAAAAACATTTACGTTAATGCGATTTAATTGCGGTCTCCAAAACGTCCAATCACCCAAATATCTTGCAGTTGACTACGACTGATGTTAATCGGGCTCGACGACAAACCAACGACATCAGACACAAATACAGCTCACACAAAGAGCATAAAAAGAACAGCATATTTTAGCGTATTTTGCTAACATGAACATACGACTTTGTTAACTTCCGCCTCATTTCAAGTACGAGATTGGACATTTAGCGCGGCCACATTTTATAATTCTGTTGGTAAGTTAGAAGTATATCCATATATTTAAAGGCCATTTAGTAGTCTTTCTGCATGCAAAACACCATTTCAGTTTTGTTTCGCTTTTAAGATGCTGCATCCCCGTAAATGGAATGAAGAATTAAGGCAATAGCGGATCAAGCGTGTCATATTTACATGAGTGAAAGGGGCTGTCTCAAACATTTGAAAAGCCATTCAATTCTGTCACTGAGATTAAAATTATGTGTTAAGGCTGTAAGGGATATATTTAATCTTATGTTATGGTAACTTCTTTATATTGGAAATATTTAAAAAAAAGAGCTTACTGTGTATGATACATATAGATATACTTATGACAAAAATATACTGTTCATTCGTAAATTAAACATGCATAACAGTCAATATATTAATTGATTGAAAATGGTTTCATCCCTATAAAAAGACCAATAGTGCATGCGTACAACAGATGTTTGTATTAAATCGATGTAGACCTACTTTTTTTCTTATCAGCTTCAACATTTACTGTTTAATCTAAATATATTTCCCAAACATACTTTTGTTTGGGTGTCAGCATACCATGTTAGTATAGAATGTGTTGTGCATGTCTTCCAAATTTCCAAAAAGATAAAATTGAAACTTCAAATATTTAATCACAGTGCATTTTATATGTGAAGGACTTTGCATCCCCGCACATCCTGAGTTATTCGTCCTTGAACATGTACTTGATGAAAAACAATGTAGGTAATTTGTACAAGTAGCATGTTACGGTAAACAAACGTTCTCATAATACGATGTTAATACTCACATAAAAGTCAAGGCGTGAATCCATGGTAACATGGGCCTGTTTCCAGTTGGGTCCTTGGTTGCCCGTCATATTCCACACTTTTGACTCCGGAAAAGATTGGTGCGGTGTGACGTAAACAGTGAGCCTGCCTGCGGTATCCCCGTACATGCTGTACCAGAAGGTCAAGCACTTGATGCCCGGGGAGAATCTAGGACTGATAAGCCATGCCTGATCACCGAACATCCTAGGAGCGCTCGATTCTATGTAGAGGTACTTTCCTATAATAGAAACACAGTTGTTTACAGAAACATTAAAGCCCCTATAACACTCAAAATCAATGAATATTTTGTAAAATGTTAACATAGATTTAATAAGATACAAAATGCTCTTTTTTTATTGTCTCACAATATATTCAATTATAATTTCCCGCAAAGATATCTATTCCTACGACACACGAACACTAAATTGGTACATAATATGTGTTAAATATATATTGAACCACAAAATAATTATAAAAAAGAGCATTTTGTATTTTATAAAATCCACCAGACCACATCTATTGTTGACATTTCGGCTATGGCTGAAAGGAACAATGATTATGTCTGGGGTAACTTTATTTCATGAAACATTAAACGAAATATTCGTTGATTTTGAGCGTTATAGGGGCTTTAATACATATTCATTGTTTCCTTGGAGTGGTATATCGAACGTGTATTCTAGTGGAAAAAATAAACGCTGAAATAAATTGTATCGGCTATAAATATCTTAAAGGATTATTCCTCTGCAGTCAAATATTGAATGAAGCAAAACTATTTCAGTCTTGAGAGTTTTACATGTTAAATCTCAACATTTAATATTTAAAACACACACACACACACATAATAAGAGATTATTGTTCCAGGAATGAGAAAGAATATCTTGTTTTAGTAAGCACTTTTGGTCATACTAGACAAACACTCGTTTCAGCACTAAACGTGCATTATTATAAATCTTGTTTTCTAACAAATTGCATATTTTGAGGACTTCGAACGTTTTTCCTATTTTTATTGGATAAACATTCTCATTCAAGGCAACAACAATGTATTTCTACTGAAAGCATCTACGCACCGTGTTTCAATGTTATGTCATTTATATTTCTTATAGAATAAAACAACAGTTGACAACCTGGCATGTTCCCCAACGTGTGGTCATTGGCAGGTCCCGTATTGTCCGTGGGCGTGGTTCCACTGTGTAAGAGCCAATCAAATTCATCTGTATTCATGTTACTCCACCCACACATTCCGTGATCGAAATTGCACGTACCTAAAATGTGTGGTAATGTTTGTAATGTGGTAAAAGTCCCTGGTTCGAATCCCGCTCAGATCACCGAATTTTCCTGGGAAAAAAATAATCCCACGCTTGCTCCTCTTCACTCAGGAGTATAAATGGGTACCTGTGAGGTAAATCAGCCAATATGCCGTGGCTACATACTGCGCCGAAAGCGCATCGACGATCTATATCCCAGTTATCGGTTTAAGATGCGTCTAGTATCATTATCAGACTATAAACCCATGCATTGACATGTCCCTTTGTTTGTTAGAGCATCGTTACACGAAATGTTTACTTTGTCGTATAACGAAGCAAATGTGTCTACGACATTATTGAACGCAACCTGTTCCACTTATAACATAATCAATGTGTGTCTATTGTTTTCGAATTCCAATCAGGCACACACAATATAGGCTGAAAATGATGATTTCTTTCAAAATATCCAGATAAGCTAATGGCAGATAAAAGTTTATATAACAATGTTTAGTTACAATAATTTAACATACACATACACATTTCTTTTGACGAACTATCACAAAAAACATTAAATGTCAAAAATAAAAAAATTACAAACCAAATGCAAACTTTGAATTGACGAGGTTTTACATACCTTCAAGGTCTTGAGGACATGTGAGCGTGTTTGCTGCAATCAAAGACCCAAACATTTATTTATAGAATTCCATCTGGAAGGACATGCATCTCTGTTGCAAATAAAGGGCCATGAGCATCATGTAGTTATAATAATGTAACACTTGCTAAGTAAGACCATACAGTAATCTGGGTTAATTCTATAAAAATGATTCAATAAGCGGTAGTGAATTCAACAACAACTATATATATGGATAGATCTGGAAACTTGGTTTCATTAGATGGTTATGGCCATACAATAGACTCTAATGGACCAGAATAACTACATACAAAATTCAGCTAGAGTAATAATTATTGGGCACTGCCTTTTGACAACCAGCCTTCTATAAAGGAAGTTTGAAGTTGGAATCTATTTAAATGAATTCAGACTTAACGATCCGGACAATAGCGAAATTTAATTTGTTTTGAATGCTTTATAACATTTATGTTATCAGTAAATAATGTGACTAAATATTAATGAAATATAAAACATATTAATTTCTCAGTATGATATGAAAATAGTATGCACATATTTACCGAAATAAAATAATTAAGAAGCTATAATGCTCATTACTACTGATGAAGATCGATTGTTTGCATTTCAAGCTAGACATTTTAATTTACCTATATATTCTACTTAACTGGTGTTGTGTATGAGTTTCCAGTTACAGAGATTGTTCTCACATTTAATCAATTGGTCTTCTAGAGAAATGCCTTTGCTTGTGTACAGCTGCTCCACGAATTCACATCTCTGATAACAAATCAGAAAATGTAAGTGTATACTAAAGGTTTCAATTGTAAATAACGCATTTAAATGTACCTATAGATTCCACTTTCCAGTTACAGAGATCGTCGTCACAACATTGCATCGTTTGATCTTCTGGAGGAATGTGTTGGTTTGTGTACAGCTGCTTCACGAGTGTACATTTCTGATAAAAAGCATACAATAAAAGTGTATACATTTTAGGATATAGAAGTTCTTCCTCATATACCATACAACACTGAAAATATTTTATAAAAGCCTTTAACACTGATGGACTTGGGGTCTTGATGTTTATGGATGGCTGAAGTTATGAATTTAACAGCATGTATAGAGTTGATTGAACAGAAGTCACATAACGGTGTTTGTGTTAAAGCTGCTACGTCACAAATTAACAATATAAAAACATGTGTTTAAAATCAATTTTGAGGATGAGATGGCATGTAAATTATTTTACGTCAATATTGTATACATATTGCGAAGCTTATCGTTTGTATATCATAATAGGATAAAATCAACAGAAAATAAGTTACGTTTGAATATTAAACAGAGGTTAAGTGTTCCATTCAAGCTGCATGACATGACTATGAAGACTCATGTTGATACACTCATACAATTTTCCAGAACACGCCATGGAAGAAATCGAAGCATTAACACATGTAAATAACTGTTCAATCACGAAATCAACAGTTATGGTTCTAGTTCTTTGCATTTCAGATTTATTAACCTATATGTTGTTATAGTGATATACCCCAAAGGTTTCAAGGCATGCCACAAAAAAAATATACATAAGAAATACCATAGGGAAAACAATGAAAATGTGGAAGAAAGAGTTATGGCTCTTGATTTAAACAATATTTATTTAGCTATTCATATACAGCATGTAAGCAATATAATACAATACAAAGATACTAGCTACTTATGACGAAATATGCTTAACATGAGGACAGCCAAGTGTAAATTAACAGAATTGAGAAAAAAGCTCGAAGCTTATGCTATGTCTCTCTTCTGTAATGTTATGGCTCTTGTTTACTCACTGAATTGTACACAACTATGAAGTTTCAAGTTGATACTTCTGATTTTTTTTTCAAGTTATCCCCCGGAATAAAAAAAACGACTACCGAAAATAAAGACGAACAATCTGAATCCGGTATAACCCCATCACAGCTTTCATGTGCGGGTGTAACAATAATTAAATTATCTATTTACCTTTAAGTTGATATAAACATTAGTTCATTGATACATTTTATTGATTAAATATTTTAAATTGTTTATTCTAGCTTAAAGGTTGTCCGTAGTATGGCCACGCTTATACTTAAATGACATATTAACATCAACATACACTTCTTGAATCACATCCCAATCTCACGGCATTTGGATCAGTGGGATGATAACTCGAATCGACAACCGCAAACTGGCACATCTAGAAAGTTGTTATTAGTGTTACTTCGTGCATATCACAAAACTCAAAACCATAGAAGTCTGCAAGCGCAATAAATAATAAAATTCATACCAGGAAATTTACACGGATGTTACATGTTCAGTTAACAATATTTTGATANTAGTTTCTTTTTTAAAAATATTTTTAGTTTATTGATTTTTAATTGATTCTTATTGATTATATGCAATATAATTTCCGTGTATTTCGTCGTTATTTTCGTTAAGCAATCAACCGGCCCACCCCCTCCAAAAAACGAGCATTTCATTTTGCTGTCGTTACAGATGACAATCTAGATAATATACTAGTATTAATATATATCATATACTATTATGAACAGTCATCAATGATTTTATGTTAATCTTTTCGGGCTGTACAAATCAAAAACACTTCAAATCTGATCAATACAAATGAATAAATACCTGAGTGTGTTTATCACACAAAGTGAAAGAGTTGCAAGATTTATTTCCGTAAATTTCCGGGCAACTGAAACATCTCATGGAAGTAGAATTTCCTGAAAAAAATGTATTGTTTAAATAAATGAATAACTGTTTTACTATTACTTATCAATGAATTTCAATCACAGATGGGTGGCAAGTTTGCAGCTCTAAACATCTTAGACAATGACATCGACACCATAACTAACAACATCAAGGATGTCCTACTGTAATCGACCGATGCAGTGCTTGGGTTAGAGAGAAGGAAGAACAAGCCATGGGTGACGACCGAAATCATGGACCTATGTGAAAAAGATAGAGCTGAGGCATGAGAGGTACACCAGCCTGGACTCTAGGGCAAATCACCATTAAGCGAACAGGGAGGTAAGAAAGAAGTTGAACGAGGCCGCGGAGGAATGGATTGAGGAACAATGTACCATCATCGACAAAGGGATGACCACAGGCAGCAGAAAGTAGGCCTACAGCATCCTCAAGACCCTCACGAAGACCAGTCAGCCCAAGGCCAGTGTTATATCAGAAGCTGACGAAAATCTCCTTACCGAGAGTGGCGTAGTTCTAAACAGTTGGACTCAATACTGCAGTGACCTCTACAACTACTCGCTTTAACAAGACTACATGCTCCTTCAGAACAAACCCAGACCAGAAGCTGACGACGAAAGTTCGTCCATACTTAAGGCATAGTTGGAGGAGGCAGTGCGTAGTCTTTAGGCAAGAACATCTCCGGGAAAGGACAACGTCCCTTCCGAGATGATTAAGCACGGAGGAGAGGCAACGACTGCAGCAATGACGGCACTATGCCAAAAGATATGAGAGGAGAAGAATTGGCCCAAGAAGTGGACCCAGTCACTGGTCATTGCGCTAATGAAAAAGGGCAATCCCAAGTTGTGCGAGAATTACCACACCATTAGCATCATCAGTTATTCCAGCAAAGTCATGCTACGTATAATCCTTAATCGATTGAAAAGTAAGGCCGAGGAATTGCTGGCCGAAGAGCAGACTTGATACAGAGCTGGGCAGAGCACAGTGGAACAGATCTTCAACTGCAGAATCATCCGTGAGAAACACCTGCAACACCAACGTGTGGTATTCGATAACTTCATTGACTTTAAAAAAGCTTTTGACCGCGTGTGACATGATGGTCTATGGATGTTATGAGATGATTAAACATTGACGAAGGTGAAAGTCATTCAAGAAACTTACTGAAACGCCAGCAGCGCAGTACTTCTCAACGGAAAGCAGGGCAACTTCTTCAGGACATCAGTGGGCGTCCGTCAGGGTTGTCTGCTCGCTCACTGTCCTGTTAAATCTTTTCCTTGAGAAGACAATGCAGGAGACTCTCCATGACCACTACACGTCTATCTCCATCGGTTGAAGACCCATCTCCAACTTGAGATTTGCTTATGACATTGACATCATGGGTGGCACCAGAAGTTAACTTCAAGACATCACCCACATACTCTTTGAAAGAACAAGAGCATATGGGATGGTGGTCAGCATGGGAGATGTCGAAGATCATGGTGAATAGCACGACCAACAGCAGTGCAGACATTACCATGAACAGCGAGAAGCTAAACGAAGTGACCAGCTTCAAGAACTGGGGCGCAACCATGTCCAAGGATGGTTCCAGTACCGCTGAGGTCCAAATAAGAATTTTCATGGCGACCGCAGCGACGACCAGACTGAGCAGGTTGTGGACAAGCAGTTGAATCAGGTTCCCCACCAAGTCCAGGCTCTTTAAAAGTCCCTCGAAGTCTCAATCCTACTCTACGGCTGCGAGACCAGGACGTTTTACGCGAACGCAGGCATTTGAACATAAATATCTCCGAAGACTGCTCCTCATCTCCTAGAACGAGTACGTCCGGAACATGACTGCAACACTTGTTGGTCCACAAGAGCCCCTACTGGCGACTGTCTAACGACGAAAGCTGGCTGGGTTTGGACACGTCACCAGGCAAGACTCTCTATGACTCTCTATGCAAGACTGTTCTCCAGAGCACGCTAGAAGGAGGTCGACGTCAAGGCCGTCAGAGGAAAAGCTGGATGGACAATGTTAAAGAGTGGCCATCCCTTCCCATGGATAAATAACTGTCAGCAGCATACAACAGACCTGACTGTTGTCGTCCCTCATTCCCCCCGTCCAAACCGTTCAAGGAATTGATGATGATGATGATGATGTCAATGCATATAATTAAGTTGATGGCATATTTAATTGCATAAACACTATAATATTGATGCAAATGACAGACAAAATAACCTTCGAAAGCTGCACCACATCCTTTTGAATTACAAAATGACCGGAAGCAACATTCTGAGCAGATGACCACGTCAGATCGTTTGTTAATATCGGTCAGGTTCTTGGTTTCCTTTGCAGAACAGCCGTCTATGTAGCACAACTAAAACACACACTAATACAATATGTATCTACACAGTTGTGAAGCATATATGGTTAAAATATAGATTCAAGTGTACATTGGTCATTAAACTGTTCCCTTAATTCAATATTTTAACCATATATAGTAAACAGTTTATGGACCAAATAGTGTTCCTGTATGTATTTATGTGAGAAGCCGACATGCTTATTATAAACAATATCTTTTTCATTTTCGATTTAATTGAAAAATATTTTAAATTTCTAAGTTGTGCTGCGCTTAATACAAGTAATGTACAATATGAAATTTTCAATTTAATAAACCGCTTAATAATAATGTTTCATTACCAAAATAACGTCAAAGGTGCAAAAGGCAATTGTGAAGAAACAAAATAATTGACCCTTAATTATGAACGAGGCCTACCCAAGTTCATAAAACGTTAAGTATCAGCTTTAAAGACAAAGTTTACTCACACTCCGGTCACACCAGTCCTTCAAACTGAAATCATAAAACTAATCAAATAATACCAACAGACATGTCTCTGCATCCAGCCATGTATTTTGGTCTTCCACTAGCTTGTGACATCACTCTGTCAATGTAACACGCCTATAATAATAAAAGAACAACTAGTGATCATATGGTTTGCATTGAATACATACATTTCAAATCAATGTTCCGTATAAGGAAAATAAAATAATTTAATCCAATACAGCGTTTCTTTTTATTTTTTAACTAAATGCAAAATAGCAAATCGCCCAATTGCACGCACTTTCCTGCTGACATTTCGTCAGTGGATTACATCATGCATTCAGTTCAAGGACGCGAGTGCCAGGGCATTTTGCAACGCATTTGCATTAAAGGATTACGTATTTGTGTGTTTGAGATGGATAATAAAGGTGTCGGAATATATGGCGCAAATTAAACCGGTGCGATTGAATTGAATATTTTTATAAAATTGATTGAATTAGAATGATCTCGAATAACACGATGCTTTAAATTAAGTGTTTTTTGTTGAATAATTTGTGGATTGAGAACAGTTTCAGTGACTTAAAAGAATGTTAAAACTTATAATTGTGGTGGATGCTATTTAACTTGTCAAAGGAAATTTGTCGTAGATTGTAAGGGTAATTTCTTTGATGAATAGGTCGTTCCTTGGTTAGTTGCTCAAAGAATGTCTGTCCTAAAAAAATGCCTGCATACATTAACCTTTTTTTACAAACAGGAAATAATTTTGGAAATTTGCAAGTCGCAATTTTGGCCTGTATAATCGTAAGCCACACGAATGGTGTGAAACTTATACGTTTCCTGCGCATGTCATTAAAAACCGAATCTTTCACACGTGTGACATATTCGATCCGTGACATAGACGGTGCATGAGAGAGCAAGATTTAACGAGCTTATACAGTTTACTATGCTCATATTTAAATGACACAAAAACTCATCGAGCCAAGGAAAATTGAATTAGTATACAATAATAATACTATCAAATGTACCTCATTTCAATATTTTGAGACTAACTGAATATTATGTTGGCCATCAAGTAATGCATTTGTACATAACGTTCAAAAATAATTTATGGATCTTTAATTCTGATCGTCACGGGTCACAGATAAAACTACCGAGACCATGAAATGTATTTATGATGCAACGCGTTAAGGAGATAAGAACAGTTCTTCTAACCTGTCTTTCCGTGCACTGAATTATTTCTCTACACTCATAGAGATGTTCGGCGCCTTTTCCACAACTCAGACAGGAAATAGCGTGTGTTCCTACAACCGGGCCTTTGTTTCAAACAACAGACACACGAAATAGCTTGCTTGATTAAAGTCGGACTTGTGTGTATATCGTAGATCATACACGGTAATAGTGTGTGCTTAAAAGTCAGTATTGATTAAAAGTGTCAATTAACACAGAAAGAATGCGTGCACCAAAATAATGTATTTTAGATAAAGCTGAAACAAATCATGTATGGCTTGGAGCAGATGGCTTGGAGCAGATATGAGACTAAGAGATAACAATGAAAGCTCAGTAATGAAATAGAATGCGAGACTTTTAAGACATGTTTTTTAATTAAATCAATACAAACTAAATCGTTTTAAACAATGAAGGCATACAAAGCAGCTACGTGTTTTATGACACCAGTCCTATCGTAGACATAAATGCATCGCCACGGTAGAATTGTCAAGGAACTACTAGAAAGAAAAAATCGAGAGCTTTGTCAAAGGCAAATCAGAAGTCTTCAACCGGGTAAATATTGTAGAAGTAAGAAAAAGATCTCCACAAGAGTCATTAACTTATGTCTGGATCCTTCAATAGCTAGATAGCACTTAATGATTCTTATGGAGTAAAAGTTTTCAATTATTTATGTAGCCGTAGCAAACACAGTTTTGATTTGGCAACAAAATACCTGAAATAACGTGCATAATCACCGTATGGCCTTCCATCCACATAACTGATGTCATCAACTTAGCTTAAATACGTTTTAGTTTTAGCAGAATCCGGATATGAGTTTTCATCTATGACTGTAAACATAACAACCACTTTTTCGGACCAACAATGAAATGAAATACATTTTCCCCAAATGACCTTCTATCAACATACCTAGTTTTTTCAACCTAGCTTAAGTACTTTTTTTGAGTTATCACAAGATCCAGATTCAGACGGACAGACGGACAGACTGGGGATAAAACTATAGACTTATTTATTAAAACCGTTAGAACACTTATACAATAATTTCAGTCAATAAACAGAAACATGTGTGCTACGTAGCAGTTTGAGAATGACTTACCTGCAAATGTGATGACCAAAATCTCCAGGATTATGACCACTTTAAATATAAAAATAACAAGAAATGAAACGAATATACATTTGTTGTATACACCAAAACAAACGTTTAATCTAACAATTGTTTAACTACTACTTTATGTGATATCCTGATTTGCAGATTTAATATGAAAATAATAATACAATATTTATAACAGTTATTTAATAATTTTTTTTTTTTTATATACGTTTTAACATCTTCAACATTATAAATAATGAAATCCTTTTCATAGTGTAATAATAATGTTACATAATATGTATCGTTCAAAGTTGTTACTGAAAAACAATTGATTATCTTTAGGACAACCAGTAAAATGTAAGAAAAAACAAGCTAGTCGAAATGTGTAGCATTGGTCTATTCCTCATTTTTTTTTCAGAAACCATGTTAAGATAAATCATTGCGATCATCTACACATTATTATCAATTAAAAGTTTGAGCGAACTCCACGGAACAAGAGGAGTTCAGTACACAAGCTTCGAGTCGTACGGACGATAAAATGGACTGACCTGTGCACTTCTTAATGTGGATGGTGGGGCATAAAAATGGGACTTAAAGAGTGTTTACAAGCTTTTTCTATAGCCGTATAAGGAAAACTTCCCGGATCCGACTATGATTTCAATGCACAAAAACCATTTTTAAACAGGGCTGCGATATTGTTATAAAAAATCGTCTGAGTATGTTTCATGATGATAAGGCAAAAACTGTGACTCGCTCGTCAACAAAGGTTTAATTAAGTACTATACAAAAAACACTTTTTCCCTCTTAGCCACGAGGTATTTTATACAACGAACCGGAGCCATCCGAGACTCGTCCGAGACAAAAAGGAAACAATCAGACCTCTAGATTGCTCAAAAGATTTGTCTTTGATTTGAACCGATACCCTTGCGTTTGAACCCACGAGACTCAGCCAAGATATCATTGCAGCAAGTGATCTGACCAAGTTCTATACAGATTAAAATATTTGGCTATAAATATGACCTCAAGTGGGTTCACAAGGTGAATGTTAACGACGGACGGCGCCCACCGGACAGCACTTGACTGGTAAATAGTAATCGCCAAAGATACACTGCTTAATCGAGAATTCGAAAACAATCTATTTTACTCATTATCGCAGAGCATGAATAATCGCGTAAATTGTGTTTTTGGTCTTAGGAAGGCCATTTATCAATCGGTTAGCATCCAATTATATAGCGAGACAAACTAATCGTTAACTGAAATAATATTTGTCCCTGATGCAAAATGAAAATGTTCTACCGGCAACTGAAATAATATTTGTTGCTAATGCAATATTATTCATAAGCTACCTTTACTCATGACCTTATCAGTGTATTTTATTGGTTGTATATAAGCTTATTAAGCCATTAAACGCTGTGCAAGTTAAGTCCAAGATTATTGGCAAATTAATTCGCTTCGAAAAATGACGGCCAATATTGAAACATGTTGGATTTTGTTTCACAAACAGACAAAAAAACTCTGATCGTTTATGTATGATGAGACATAATAATACGAGTAAAGAAAAGATTCGACAACATAAATCTACATTTTCTCTCTTCGTTCTTTAAAAGTTCATTGCGAAGATGTCCCTCAGTGTCAAGGTTGTGTTGAAAATGTCTGGTTATATACAACTTGTGCAAGAAAAAATTCTGGGAACTTTCATAACGTCCAGCACATTTTATCTGACAAGCTTTCGGCTGATGTGTTTTGAATGAAATGATTTTGTTGACGAGAACACATGAAAAACTATATCAAAATCCAAATGGTGGTTTCTCACTATATTGTATGCGTGTATACGTCGAAACACGTATATTTTCCCCAGTTGCAACGAAGTTACGTGCCAAGATTAGTATTTTGTACATGATAGTGTTTTCTATAACAAGTCACTTATATCACGCATAAAGCAAAACATGTTTACAATCTGTGTGTCTGGAATGATATGTACTAAAGCCCTATGGCATATACCGTCGGTAAAAAGAAGACGTTTTTATGGAATTCACTTGAGAGTAAATTTCATTGATAGATATATCTCAAATAAACTTGTCTAAACATATGTTTAACTCGAATCGAAAAACGAAAACAATTAAGAATAATATTGATATTTACATAGTATATGTATGCAAAATATACAAATTAATGAAAACAGTTACTAAAAATAGTTACCTTTTAACATGTTTGCGAAGAAGACCATGCACCTCACTTCTCTCAGTTTAAATACACAATATTTTGACACAATCGGCGAACAAGGTCATCCCCTTATCAAAGTTCCATTTAAGACGTACCTATTTACGTGACAAAGCAAACGAAGGTATTTCCGATATACGCCGAGCTTTATAAACAACAGTTTAATTTTAAAGAGTGTTTAATTTTCTTATACCACGATGAACGTGTTTGGAAACTTAAACGTAGATATTTGAATTGTTCCGAGCATATTTGTTTTGTCAAATTCCTTGACGTCATAAACAAGAGGGCCATGATGGCCCTGTATCGCTCCACTGTTTTTTTATGCGAAAAAAGCGTGCAATGCGCATGGGTTGAAATGTACTCAAGCATGTGACTTTCACTTTCTATCCCTCGTCCCACTGGGCGCTTAAAGTTAGAAGGGTGAGCATTTTTATATATGGAAAACATTACTACGGTGTTAACTAAACAGACTAAAAAGCCCGGGAATTATCGCACAGGTCCTTTGCTTAT
This sequence comes from Dreissena rostriformis, assembly GCA_007657795.1. Lineage (NCBI taxonomy): Eukaryota > Metazoa > Mollusca > Bivalvia > Myida > Dreissenidae > Dreissena > Dreissena rostriformis. The sequence continues at coordinate 19,357 of VMBQ01006269.1, read as the reverse complement.
AACGTAGGTATATTTATCTCTCCTAAAGATATTGTCGTTCTTTCTATTTCACATATTTTTAGATGCTGAAGATCAAATCTACGCATGTTCTACAAGATTTATAAAAGTTCCTTAAAAAACGACTTCCTGTAGCCATGTTTTTTGACGAATCAAATTTTCTTGAACAACTTTTTAATGGGAGCCTTCAAGGGATAAATTTAGCATAATTGCTGCTTCATTGTATAACTTTGTTTTATGATCATATACATGTATACATTGTATGTCTTATATTGAAAAAAAATCTGAAAAAAAAAAGGTCCCAGGGGCATAATTC
>VMBQ01006269.1:0-16525 GCA_007657795.1 Dreissena rostriformis | reverse complement strand
ATTGGGTTTTTCACCCCCGGTTTTTAACTCAATTGGGTAATTTAGGTAATGCCATATATACTATAATAAAAATCTACTAAGGTTACTATATTATTTATTCAAATGGAATTCAAAAAGGTACCTGTACATAACAGCAAACAATTACTGAATTTCTGATCAAAGTCTGGTCCTTAAATTTCAGTTTTTAAATAGGGTGAAATAAGTTATTAACATTTATACCTCAAAATCATTGCTGCTTTACTTCTGTTGCACAGACTGGGTGCAGTATGCACATTTCAACTTTTTTTCTGTCCCATCAACGTCAACAATTTCTAACCAGGGATATGACTTTTTCCACTTTTGACAGGTTTTTTCAATCACGGACTTTCTGTCATGTTTTTGGATGTCAACTCGCTACTTTCAACTGCTACATACACTGTTTCTAACAAATTGATAACACGAATGATTCGGCACATATTCGCGCGTGTGTACTTGGTTGGAAAAAGTTTGCGATCGACATATATTTAGCGCAACAATCGCGGACGTCTTTCGACCTCGCTTAGACATGTTTATTACGGACCGTTAGAGAAACTGAAAGTACAGACGCTTTACAAATACATGCACGTCGTAAATATTTTGGTCAGACGCCTAATTTGCTATGAAATTTAGTCCGCATAGCGTTTGAATAACTTCGACTGTTTTGCTCCTCTGTTTGTGTAACGACTCTCTGTTTGCGTCCACGAGTGGCCATTTTGATTATTTCAGAAAATGAAAGTAGAAATCGGACGGGTCTACCAATAATTACAATAATACCCCAAATATTGATAACCGCTGGAAAGACTGCCTTCTTTTCTTCACAGGACGGCATATAAACTATCCGGTACATTTGTGTACGGAAAATAACCAGTCTAAAAATACGCCCGGTGTTCGTAAGAATTGCGTTTCGTGACGCAAGGTTTTTTTCCGGAATTACGTTACTAAATTTGTACTTGCGTTTTTGTACGGTTTATTTTGAATTTAATTAGTTTTTTGGTAATTTTAATTGAGTAAAAACGCAAATACGATTGTTATCTATAGCGCTGGTCCCATCCGATTATCCGGTAGGGGAGTTATAGAAATAAGGGTACCAAATGGTACGAGGAAACGGATAATTTTACCATAAACAACATTAATATAGACACGTTTTGTAACAATGTAACCAGCAGTCAAACTGAACAAATACAATATGTATTGTCCGAAAATGTGAAGTGTTCAGGATATTAGAATACATTTGTGTGTATATTTTATATCAAGTTTAAACATTTAATGTTTGTGTAATGTACATAACATTCTCGGTGATCCGTATGCTGTTCTCAATGCACGGTGACGGTTGTGTGTTTTCGTTTTATTCAGAGACAACCGTCCATACAACTACAACCCTAGCGCCGTTCAGTTCGGTTCTCAGTCAAATAAATTATATATCCATAACAACTGATGTACAAACTACACTGAGTGATAGACAACATTTAAAAAATCCGTGAACAAATGTGTTCTTGTAGTCATATTTAAATAATAGTATACATGTCTAGTCGAGAAGAAGACATCTTAATATCACTGTATTCAGTTACATTCTAACAGTTCTATATCACAGAAGCGTAAATATATGTTTTTAAATATTCACAACAGGTTGGGCCTCTGCAGAAAAAACGTTGCCCATAAACTGAAAATTTCTTTTCATATGTAAACCAAGTTTCATGATTATATCTTATTAACTTTTAGAGTTATTTCAACATCTAGTTATTTATAATTTAGTAACATTCACCTGCGGATGATGATTCTGCTCTTGTTTGTGATGACGAATTATAAAAGGAATGCAAATAAAAATAATATCAAGGCACATAAGCGTTGAAAGAGTCCCAGCAAAAACGAATCACAAATCACTGATCAATGTTTGTACAATGTTTTGACAGTATTGAAATACGAAAACGTACGCATATGTTTATCAATACTATTTTCTAAAGGGTTAAGGTGCAGCTATATTTGTGAACATCTTTCAGCAAATAACTCCAGATATAGAATCACTCGAAAGAAAATCCCAATTGTATCATACTAACAGGTCAAAGAATAGGCAAGGCGATGCCATGGCATGCCCAGCTTTATTTGACAACGTAAATAAGTAACATGAGTTTCCTTACATGCATATAAACTCATAAGAACTTTTTTGTAGAAAATAGTTTTGCAGATGTTTTATGGAGATATTAAGTAATGGTGTATACATATGTTTTAATAACATTTGAATGAGACAGTATAAAAAGGTCAATTTATGTTTCAAATGGCCGACCAAAAGATTAAAAGCTCTAATCAGCAAAGTGGTGACATTTACATTAAGAGCTTGAAACTGACATTGATCGGAATCTATATTTTTGTTGTAACAGTGTTATTTGCGCACATTGTTAGAATTGATAAAGCTTGACGTATATCGGAATGTGCGTGGTGGCTCTTTACAGTAAACGTCGTCTATTAATAAGCATTACTTCAATTACTTCATATCAAACCATCACTTTTTCTGGAAAAAAATTGATTAGTGGTGTTTATAACGTTTACAAGTTATATACATAAACATGTTATAAAACAATATTGTAAATGTCTACCTTATGCAGATTCGACGCAAAAAAAAGTATTCCGAACAGTTGGTCTGCCGATTAGTTTAAACTTTATTTCAAGCAAATATTTCATGTAAACATGTACACATGTGAAGATTATTCGAAATTACATATAACACAATTGCATGTGCTTTGGATTGGAAAACACGGTCGATGTGACACTTATATTAATTCATCTCGGTTTGCGTGGAGTTGTGACTATAAACAGTGTGGTCAGAAGTCGAACTGTAAGTGTTTAGTTTACATGTGAAAAGGGTAGGAGTAGACAATATTTAAGAAAAATGTGAAAAGAAAAAAAAGAAAATAATATGTAAACCTGATACACGGTTTGTTGTAGAGCAGTAAACAGCCGATTACACGTATGTCTGCCGATTAGCTCAGAAAGCTGCGTTCAGTCATTCTGTAACACTCAGGGATGTAGTGAAAAAAATCGAGGTTAACTGCAAATTATTGCCTATATGATGTGGTCTTAATCCGTTGAGAAAAAAATGTATTGCTGAATGGAATATGAGGAAGAGTTCTTAACAAAAAATCTTCTGTTTTGATTAAATAAAATATATGAAGACATTATTTTTCTTCGCAAAAATCATTGATCATTTATGAACTATTTAATTTAAAGAGTTAAATTAGTGAATGCGCCGTTCATTTCTTAATTGATTAGTAACAACATGAGTGTTGAATATCATTATATGAAAAGTATGAGTTACTGCTCCTTTACACAGATAATATATATGTGTCCCGTTTATTTTGTAAAGCCAGCGGTCCGAAAATATAAAGGTAACATAATTTATCAGCCCCAGGAATATTTGACTATCTGCATATGTTTGATGATTTGTGATCAGTTCACGTTTTTGACACTTATGTACGTCACCGTGCTTTTATCATGTAAATTAACAAACAGGGGTGTCGCTTAAGATATCTTTAACCCTTGTTTGAAAATAACATTTAATTTGCAATGATAAATAGTATTTTCTTATTTCATTTTAGATGCACATCCCCAAGTGATTGATGCACATATCTCAAGTGATTGATGCACATATCCACCCAACAGATCCTAGATACAATCCAATATCCACCCAACAGATCCTAGATACAATCCAATATCCACCCAACAGATCCTAGATACAATCCAATATCCACTCAACAGATCCTAGATACAATCCAATAGCCACCCAACAGATCCTAGATACAATCCAATAGCCACCCAACAGATCCTAGATACAATCCAGCATCAACAGCCTTTAATATCGGCCTGTCTCCTACATATCGGCCTGTCTCCTACATTTCGAGTGTATAACTGTATCAGTGTGGGTATACAAGTACTGTCAGTGAATATGGGAAGTTCATTGCAAGTTCATTTCACAAGTACGTTAGTAGCACACACATGTGAACTTATAAATACTACATCGTTTTAGGACTATGAATAAAATAATCAAATTTCTTTAAGTCAACCCTGGCATTTGCCAATCTCCAAGGTAGATTACACTAACTCTCGACGACCAAAGCTATCATATTTCTTTAAATCATCCCTGGCATTTGTCAATATCCAAGGTAGATTACACTAACTCTCGACGGCCAAAGCTGCATTCCCACGCACGTGCTTTTAACGATCTATTTCCTCCTCCTTTAAAACTAATTCCTGTTCGCTGTTTGACCCTTATCACGTCTTAAAATGTACGACTGCATTTTCAGGTCGTTGAGATTACAATGTTTATTTACGGGAAGCTACAATTAGGCCGTATGATTGATGTTTAGTATTGTTTTGTAAATAAGTCCTTTTACCCACGCGCTCTAAATTGTGAGCCTTGTCAAATCAAACTGATAAACCCGAAAAAATAGTCTGAATCGGACGTTGAGTCCAGTCCGGAAATTTGAGAAGCGTTTTTCATGATTACAGATGACAAGATATTGACGGTTGTTGAACGGAATTGTGGAATATGAAGCCGTCAATATGTTTTATCGGTGTGTTTATCTTTGCAGGTAAGCTTATGCGTTGCTTACCAGGAGTTTGTATCTGATTCTGTCTCTAGTATATATTTATCTTTGACGCTGTGTCATTTTGGTCATGATCTTAACGAATAAATGTGTCTAACTATGACAAGCAAATATTAAAATTTGCACTGCGCGTGGGGTACGGTAAAAGAATATGTATATCCACCTTTTTGTATAACACAAACAGTGTTAGATAGCTTTCGTTAAGTGTTCGAGTGATTATTAGTGTTGCATAATTGTGTATATTTTAATTGGATTGAAACTTATTTATGTAAGCTCGATTGCATCAAAAGCCTTAGGATTATTGAAACGTTCTTAAGTGCGTCTCTTAGGTAGAACCAGTTCTTGGTATATTTGGGGGTAGATGTCCCCATATTCGGAATCGAACCCGTGACCCCCGTTCGCTGGCGGACTACATACCCAATACGCCACGGCGACCGCTTTGTATATTTAATTAAGCACGTAAATGAAGCTGTTTGTTTTTTTTTCTATTTTGTAATGACGTAATCAGCAGGTGTCGTCGCCAGTCGACGAGAGCCATGCATGTTTCACGTGCAACAATATCGCGCTCGGGGAGGCGTGTTACCAAACACAAACGTGCAGTCCAAATCAGGTTCTATTTTTTACATAATCAATCAGTTTTATAGTGTATTTTTAAATGTTCTTGTTTATTACGTTATAAATAATGCATTTTAATAATAAAACTTTAATATAATACGTGATGTATGGAAATAATTTATTTTGATTATGAATCATTAACATATCATTGTTATGTACCTTCAAATAAATTATACACGAAGTGTATGTTGAAATTGCTTATACATGTATGGCCAACTTTTTCATTTAAAAATAAATCGACGATTTTTAAGCACGTGTATTTATTTATACAAATACACGCATTCAATAACTAACGAGACTGCATTAACAGCTGAGATTTGAATTGAAATAAACGTGTATACTGTTAAGTTTTTTTTAGGAAGAAAATGTTTGCATATGATGCATATTATAATTATATGTAACAAATGCACATATGGCCCTAGCGTTTATATATTTCTGAAATAGGCAGAGCGTACCTTTTAAACAATATTTAAAATGCGTGTGAATGGAAAAGTGTATTGCTTTTTGTATTTAGAAGTTTTGTTATTTTGTAAGTCACTTATTGTGTAAGTCGATGCTGTTGAGATGTTTTTATTTAAAGGATGTATAAATGAATGCGTTTCAAGCTGTTAGATGCTGTCGTTGGTATAAATAAAGTTTTTGGGCTATATGCTTAATACCATGAAATTTCAAGCAAAATAAGTAACAACACTATCAGTGCTTAATTAAACAAGTGGAAATTACTTTTGCATTCCATTTCAGGATGTGTGCATCTCACAGATATCTTATACGGAGGATGACGTGTGGTTAACTCGCGCAATACGCACCGTAAGTCAAACTAGATTTAAATATGTTTACAGTTGTATAAACGACCACACAAGAACCATTGTCACAATGTTTTAAGTATCACAATTGCGTGAGTATCACAATGGCTGTAGTATCACTTTTAATGTAGTATCACTCTGTCTTCAGTATCACAATGATCTAAATATCCAAATTGCTTAAGAAGCACACTGGCATAATTAGCATTATGGCTTAAGGAGAAAAATGGCTTTAGTAACACAATGGATTAAGAAGCACAATGAAATAAATAACACATTGGCTTACGTATTACAATGGCCAAATTAACAAAATTGCTTTAATAGCACAATAACTTAAATAGCACAAAGGTATACGTAGCGCAACAACTGAAATAGGACAATGACTTAGGTAGTCAAATTGCTTAAAGCCTCTATAACACTCAAAATCAACGAAATTTTCGTGAAATATTACGTAAAATAAAGTAACCACATAAACAATCACTGCTCCTTATAGCAATAGCCAAAATTTCAACGCTAGATGTGGTCTGGTTACATAGATTTAACACGATATAAAATGCTTTTTTGTGTGTGGCACAATACATTCCATTATAATTTCTCGAAAAGATATCTATTCATACGACACATGAACACTAAATTGGTACATGAACATGTGTTGAATATATTGTAAGTAGTCCAATTGCTTAAGTAGCACAATGGCTTAAATAGTTCAATTGCTAAAGTAACACAATGGATTAAGTAGCACAGCGGCTGAAGTAGCACAAGGGATTAAGTAGCACAATGGCTTAAGTAGCAAAATGGATTAAGTAGCACAATGGCTTAAGTAGAACAATGGCTTAAATAGCACAATAGCTTAATTAGCACAATGGCTTAAGTAGCGCAATGGATTAAGTAGCGCAATGGCTTAAGTAGCACAATGGATTAAGTAGCACAATGGCTTTAGTAGCACAATGGCTTAAATAGCACAATAGCTTAATTAGCACAATTAATTAAGTAGCACAATGGCTTAAGTAGCACAATGACTTAAATTGCACACTAGCTTAATTAGCACAATGGATTAAGTAGCGCAATGGCTTAAGTAGCGCAATGGCTTAAGTAGTCATATCGCTAAAGTAACACAATGGATTGAGAAGCAAATTGGTTGACGTAACACAATGAATTGAGAAGCATATTGGCTGAAGTAACACAGTGGGTTAAGAAGCACAATGAATTAAGAAGCACAATGGTTAAGTATCACAATTGCTTAAGTATCACAATTACTTAAGTAGCGCAATGGCTTAAATAGTCCAATGGCTTAAGCAGTCCAGTTGCTTAAGTAGAACAATGGCTTAAGTAATGCACTTGCTTCAGTAGCACAATGGCTTTAGTAGTAAATTGGTTTTATCAACACAATGACTTAAGTACCGCAATGGCTTAAGAAGCACAATGTATTTAGTACGAAATAGCTGGCAGTGAATTAATTATGATACACTTCAGCTTAAAAGATCATGATCATTAATATAAACCAAAATTGGTATTGGTACATGTGTGAATATGTCTTATTGTTGTTATTGATTTATGTGTATACATTTTGACCCATGTCCAATTTTTGGTGTATTATCCGAATATACTTCTACACATGTACGTGTCAGATTTGCACGAACTCGGTGGAAAACAACGCCGACGAGTGTTACTGGGTGGACCCGGCCTCCTACGGCTTCGAGGGAAAGTGCTCCTTCTGCTGCAGCGGCAACGAGTGCAACACCGACCTGCCCGCTAACTTCCGGTCGCCATTCGAGAAGTCGGAGGACCATAGCGATACCGGTAATTCTGGGTTACATTTTTATCGAGGGCACCGGCAATCTCATTTCTATGTGGCCATCGCTCCCAGAAGATTTTGTATCTGGGCTAGTGATAAATACGCCCCGTTATAGAAAGTATTCGCTTACTGTTTGTGTCTTTTAGTCCCCGTTGTGAAGCACAGATAACGCTAAACCTCAATATAATGTAAAAGTCGAGTTAGTATAACTAAGGTTTAACAGGGGATCGAACATGTGACTCATAGGATATGGTGCTATTGTGTTATCATAAGATTTAAAAAAAAAGTGATACAATCACGTAAATAACTGTTGATTCGATGCGAGAGCATCTTTCATTATAATGCGCTTTTAGATTTAAGGTCAAGTTCACATTTATCAAAGCGGCAACGAGGAGCATAATTCGGTGTACCAATAGTATTAAATTATAATATCATAATATGATAACGCGTCACATAGTCAGGTATAATTACATTTGTATTTTACATTATTCAGGTGTTAGTAGGAAGCCAAGGGCAATACCAAAACCAGGTGGTACAACAAGACCTAAACCTGGTAGAACCACAAGTCATAAACAAAGTGGAACCACAAGATCTAAACCGCCTGCAGCAAACCCAACAAACCCAACTGCAAGCAACCCACCGACAACGAACCCTTCTGCAAAAAATCCACCACCAACCAAACCACCGCTTACTAACCCACAGGAAACAAACCCACCTACAACCAATCCATCGCCAACAAGCCCGCCAAATCCGCCGGCAGCACAGCTCCCACATAAACCACCGTCAGAGGATGGGTCGTCGCATGGTAACTCAGGCGAAAGTAGCAGTTCCGACAGCTCCGATGAGGGCGATCGTGGAGGTCACTCACATGGCGGTAAAGGATGCAGATGCCATGACCCACAGTCTGTAGAAATCGATGTTAAGATCCACCTCAGGCGTAATCAGTTAAATGGTGGAGGATCATCTTCCGGTGTGAAGTCTGAACATACGTACCACGGGAAGTATCCAAATAGACCGAGTAATGAACAACCAACTCCTCAACCACAAGCACAGCAATCACCTACCACTATCAAACTCTTAACGGCCACACCAGCCACGCAACCGGCCGCAACACAGACTAATTCTGCAACCCAGCAACCAATGTCGCAATCACCGTCAACCAACCGAAGCGCAACTCAGTCCCCGTCAACCAATCTGTCTACAGAAACAACCACAACCCTACCAGCAACTACTCAGTCTACAATTCAACAGCCAACAAAACAAGCCTCAACTTACAACCACCAACCACCCAACAAACAACTACTCAACCATCAACAACACAACCACCAAATATGCAACCACAAACAACACAACCGACACCAACTCAACCACCAAACACTAAACAAACAAACACTCAACCACCAACCACCCAACCAACAAAAACTCGACCATCAACAACACAACCACCAAATACGCAACCACAAACAACACAACCGACACCAACTCAACCATCAAACACTCAACCACTAACAACACAACCGCCACAAACTCAACAACCAACCACTAAACAAATAAACACTCAACCACCAACAACACAACCAACACCCACTCAACAACCAACCAATCAACCACCAACAACACAACCGCCAATCACTCAAACATCAACAACACAAGCACCAACCACTCAATCAATAACAACTCAACCAACAACACAATCACCACCCTTAACCCTGAGACTAACTACAACTAGCCCATATACGGTCACAACTTCCGCCAAACCAATATCTCCAACTGGTAAAAGTATGTATACTTTTTTTGAAACGATGATCAATATTTTAATAGACAAAAATTGAGGATTTATATCGATTAAGTTGTGTATCGGTAACTAAACAACAGTTTGGAGTTATGAGGAGTATGAATAAAATAAGGTATACATTGCCAAAGATCAGAACAATAAAACATTATATACTGACACGGAAAACAATAATCATAATGCTTTTTTATCAATTACAAAATTAACTGAACAAATAATGCAAACTCCGCTTATATTTGTCACTATTATTGCGTTGTTTATGGGTTATTTTAACAATATTTATCACATTTTCATTTTTTGACAAGATCATTTTGAAATGCTTGTTTGAACAAAAATACAACTATTCCAAAGCTTTTATATTAATATGACAAACATTAAAAAATGAAGAATATGGGATAAAGATGTAATGTGTTATTAATATTCATTTGTTTCTGTAAGAACTTAAATGTAAACAAGTGAGCGTGTATATATCAATCGTCTAGACATCATAAACAAACATAGTTTAAATTACATGCAGTTAGTATATTATTAAATTATAGGGTCTTGGACACTCTACACCGACAGTTGGCGCTTTTGAATATTACATTGTCGGAAAATAAACATCAAAGACTAATCTTACAACAAATTCAGGCTTAATTGTAATATTTCGAGCTTGCTTCGTTGCCATGCAAAATTCGTGTATTAACCAAAATATAATTTATTTTTTTGACGAAAGCATTAATTAAAATCGATGAATTTGTGTACATGATTAACTTCAATATTCCTTTCCAAATGTCTAAAACTATCATCATGCATCGACGACGCGTTGCATGCATGAACCATGTAGATCGCGTAAAGGTCAAGGTCACCATTGACACTTGAGATGTTAGCGTGCAATTTAATCCTTACCTAATTATTTTAGTGTAAGTTAATGTATGTTTGTGTTTGGCCCATAACTTATTCGTTAATGATAAGGTTTTGCAATGAATCATCAAAACATATATCGCTTGCTTAAATGTCCCATGTTGCATGCTTTAAGTAAAAGTTACAGTTTATTATACTTGTGGGCATATTTATTGTTTGCATAAAGTGGAAGTAAACGACTTCTGTGCTTTATTGATAATCTTTGGACGTCAAAATAAATTGGCACACATTATAATTCTATCGATAAGACGTTTTGCATGCAACAGGTCAAGTCCGTTGGAAACCTCAAGTTCGTGCATAGTTCTTATTTGGTAAAAAATGAAGACGTTAGAATGACGGTCTGGCTTTTGTCTTCGTCATGTATAATATGATTCCATAATAAATTAACAAATGTTATTATTATATAATGAAGACATATCGCGTGCACAAACTATGGTTCTCACTTAACGATCACTATCCCAATAAAAAAATCTGAGTAATTAGTAACATCAGTAATAAAATAAATGCTTGCAGTAAAAATTGTTTACATTTTGGTCGCCACACAAAACTTGTATGTGTATGTATCATATACCTGGAAAATCTGTTTATATGGATATATTTCTATTTGCACAATGTTTATAATTATAGGTGATGTTAACGTTAATAAGTTGATTGCAATAGTTTTAGTGAATACTTCACCGTCCTTGCCAACTTCACCACCAACAACAAGGGTTGTACCGGTATTTACAAATATTTTATTGAATCAACTTTTTAACATTTGTTTATAAAATTCATATCGTTTCAATGTGGTCTGATTTCACTGTTGAATACTTGCTTATAAAACTTCGGGTACTCGGATATGGATATTTATTGAAATCGAATTGAAAAAAAGTGTTTTAGTTCTTGCAAACAAAGATCGACATTAGTGTCAATTACATACAATTTATTAAAGAAAATCGGTCGCAAATGTTTGTTTTGAGGCACAATGAAACCGTCTTAAATGATATAAAAGTGTGCATGTTAAACTGGTTTAGTCATTTAATCTGTGATTATTTGTGATTTGTTTTAATTCAGACTACAGAACCACCTCCATTCAAACTTGGATCCCAGACAAGTAAGTTCCATAGACATAGCAGCTTATGCTTTAAAAAAAACATATGCCAAACTAAAATGTATCAACACATGATCGATTAATACACTGATGTTGTTGTGTTGTGCAGTTACATTTTTAGTCACTATGGAACTATTAATCGTTTAAAGATTCATTACACTTAATAGAAGCTGACATTTTGAGCTTAAGTATTAAACTGATTCATCTTATGACTCAAAGCAACTGTTCATGAAAACCTTTCCCATGTTTGTCAGGTACTGATATATGTATTCATTTGGTTACCATTATTTCAGCCAAATGTCACAGGTGTACAGGCCCGATCCAGATCTGTGAACAAATCCACGCCTCTAAACCGTGCGTTGCCCCTAACAACTACTGTATCAACCGCATCACGAACCATTTGGACGGAACTAGAACCGTCCAAATATATGTAACCATATATTTCAAGAAACGAAATTGTTCCATGACCAGATACTGCCTGTTATCTTGGTTTGATATGTCTTTATTTTAACATATATTAAGAAATACTTATTTTAAAAATAACATAAAACATATCGACAGGGTTTTATACAATTAAATATCAATATTTAGCTTNAAGACGGTGATTATAACAAAGACAAAACGCACCGGAAACGTGAATCATATTGTGAGTTTCAGCAAAGAAACAGAATGCTCATGTAAAAAAGGAAGACTTTTTGTCTCGTGACAGAAACAAGGCCGGCATGATTGCTCTGATCAGCACAACTCTGACTAAAATGGGATGCTATGTTGTTCTGTCTTCAGGGGATGCAGACGTTGAAATTGTTAAAGCAACAGTATAACGATCCCGTCATAGCACCACAACGTTGGTGGGCGAGGATACAGATTTGCTCATCTTGATCCTGCATTACTCCGAAAGGGCCAATAAGACCATCTTCTTCCGCTCTAATGTATATTAATAGTCAAAGGAACACAAAGTGTATAAAATTAACCTTTTGAAAGAACTCAATCTTATTCAGGCTGTAATTAATCTAAAGTGATTTTCAGGAACGATAAAAAATAAGTATACATAAGTTAGTAAAACCTGATCATATCATGAAGTCATGTGCTAGTTCATTCTCTCTTCCAAATGTCGTAAATTGGATTTTATGATTATTCAACTGCTTAGTGATAACCTCAATTCGATTAAAGTGTTCCTTGTCTCCTAAACTATGGCGTTTTACATAACAACCATAACGTTTGAGTAACAAGTTATGGACTTGTGGTCCATCGTATTGTGTTGATGGCCATTTTGGACGCTGTGTTGGATTTATGTGTAACATAATTAGCTAACATTTTGTCTGATGATATATAATGTGTTCTTTGCTCCCTGAAACCTGTGTATAGACACCAAATTCATCATCATCAAATTTGAGTGGATAGTTTCACAGTTATATTTTATGATGATAAATAGGTTTTGGCGGCTAAGTTGGATGCTGTGTTGGATTTGTGTGTAATAAAATAAACTTAAACAATGTCTGATGATATTTATGTGTTCTTTGCCCCCCTGAAACCTATGTATAGACACCAAACTCGTCAAATTTGAGTGGATAGTAACATAGTTGTGATCATTAATAGGTTTTGGCCGCCATCTTGGCGCCCATTTTGGACGCCATGTAAGATTTCTGTGTAACATAATTAACTTACACTTTGTCTGGTGATATAAATGTGTTCTTTGTCCCCTGAAACCTGGGTATAGATACCAAATTCATCAAATTTGAGTGGATAGTTACATAGTTATGATCATAAATAGGTTTTGGTGGCCATCTTGGTGGCCATTTTGGACGTCATGTTGGATTTGTGTGTACTATATTAAACTTAAACAATGTCTGATGATCAGTTTGTTTTCTTTGCCCCTTGAAACTTGGGTATAGACACCAAATTTATCAAATTTGATTAATAGTTACATAGTTATGATCATTAATAGGTCTTGGCGGTCATCTTGGCGGCCATTATAAAAAAAAAAATCCGGTGGTCCGATTGTGGTAAACTTTTGATATGTATTAAAGGACCTTCTACCCTACCATGATCAGTTAAAATACCTTTTGTAGCAATTTTTTGGGGGTCAAAGTGTATATTGACCCTACTTTCAATCAGAATAAAATAGTTGTCAACTCTTATCAAGTAATCATGTTTTTGTTGTATTTTTCACATTTTCCTGTATGCCTGGCGGCCATATTGGAAGTTATTTTACAGGTTTCTATAGCAACATAACTGCAAAATCTATTCATGTTATTAGAGGGAAGTTATTTAAGTTCACTTTGAAATATAATCTGGTTTAGTTTTATTAACTAAATTCAAAACTCACAGAAAGATACATGGAATTAACGGTATTTTTCATTATTTTTGACTTTTGACCTTATATATGACCTTGACCTTGACCTTCAGTGACAACCTTAATGCATTATTTTCTTGAGTATTCAAGACATGAACAATATCCACAAGCAATTTAATTGAATCAAATGTACGTGAAAAAATATGACTATCCTCTTATCATTACCCAATATTAAAATAAATGGCGGCCATCTTGGCCGCCATGTTGGATTTCTCAGCTCGCCACGATTTATGCCAATGTATGCCGGTGGTCTGATAAATTTCAAGGTATCCAAATCATTTTGGTATATGACAAAGCTTGTTGCAACATGGTGTCCAGGTCCCTATTTCTAAAAGCGCTGAAAGTCACCCTACCAAATAGAGAATGTGTTAAGTGTACTTTGTATCGAGAAACATAATGAGAAACTTAATCACCTTCCCAAAGACGATGTTTATCCCATCGTAATGTACGTGGAAATGGTGTTTAGTTTGTTTTCCAAAACGAATACCAAGAGTTTTATTAGGAGAAAGCTTAAAATCCCATTGGTTTTCCATTTGTAGAGTGAGTCCAATAGTGTCTGTTTCTACACTGTTACCAATCGGGACCCTTTTAGCTAACTTCCCAAATTGTCGACATCCTGGCAGTTTACCATTATTGAATGTTTCACTGATTCATTCAACCCGTTTATGCAGAGTCGAGAGGATTGATAATTTGGGTACCTCTAGATAGGGGGTATAGAATACGATACCTCATCCTCTTCTTTGACTTCGATCTGCCGACCCTTCGAGAAAGCTGTAAGAGAGTGGAAGCAGTTCATGTTGATGCCGTAATCGGAACATGTCTTTCAAAACCCTACCAGGTTGATTGCAGTCTGCCTGTCAAAAAAACATTTTCAGTACTGATATATTCTGATTTTGATGGCAAAATTCGGACAATGTTGAATTCAGAAAAATTGATCTAAAGAAGATCGTCCCTTCCTAAACCCAGAGTGATTATTGGTTAATATTATTGAATTCTAAAAATACTCAAGTCGTTTTCTTACATCTGTACAATAATTTCCATACATTTACCATCATGGAACGTTACGGAAATAGGTCTATTAAATTTTCGATCGTTTTTATTACTTCACATATTTTTGCAAAAGCATCATACCGGATTCCTTCTATTCAACGGAAACCATAAACACCTGCCGTACATCCAGCTGAAGAGAAGGTGCCAAAAATCCAAGAANACACTGTTACCAATCGGGACCCTTTTAGCTAACTTCCCAAATTGTTGACAACCTGGCAGTTTACCATTGTTGAATCTTTCACTGATTCATGCAACCTGTTTATGCAGAGTCGAGAGGATTGATCATTTGGGTACCTCTAGATGGGGTATAGAATACGATACCTCATCCTTTTCTTTGACTTCGATCTACCGACCCTCCGAAAAAGCTGTAAGAGAGTGGAAGCAGTTCCTGTTGATGCCGTAATCGGAACATGTCTTTGAAAAACCATACTTGGTCGATTCCACTCTGCCTGTCAAAAAAACATTCTCAGTACTGATCTATTCTGATTATGATGGCAAAATTAGGACAATGCTGAATTCAGAAAAGTTGATCTAAAGAAGATCGTCCCTTCCTAAAACCAGAGTGATTATTGCTAATTATTATTGGATTCTAAAAAAGCATCATACAGGACTCCGTCTACTCAACGGAAACTAAATACACCTGCCGTACATCCAGCTGAAGAGAAGGGGCAAAAAATCCAAGAAAATATTGAAAGGTAATCATTATATGTTTGTATTGGACTACCATCAAAGTTAAACCGTCAAAGAAAGACCCAATTCTAAACGTTTAATGTATGCATTTCAGAAAAAGTAGTCCGTTAAATTATGTGCATGTAGCGTCGTATACAGATTGAGGGTCGTATAATGATTAAGTTTATACGACCCTTGAGTTTTCTTATAATAAACCATTCAGTGGTAGGATGCATTATGGACAATAATGTGGGAAGGATGGTTTCGTTTCCTCCTCAACTACAAACCGTTCGATATTTTAACAAAAACTCACTGTCGGAGAACATATTTTGTACGAAAAATAACAACGCATTGATAATTGCAAAGTATTATATTTTATTTTGATAAATTTTAAAATGTATGCTTAAAAGGAGTAAATTGTTCCAGCTCGACAGCATTGACCTGGCACGCGTGAACTCAATTCTCATAAATTACACGCTTGAATCGTTTCCTATATTGTGTTTTGTTCGTGCAGGTTGTTCACTAGCTTAACGAGACCTTAACAGTATACTTAGTGACGATTCAAATCGTTTCCAGGCCGGAAACAAAAATATTCATAGTAACTGTATTTAAATATATTCATACATAAAAGTCAGTGCAATGTTAATATTGACGATCTATAACAAGATATTGAAATAAAACCGCGAGTACTGTAAAACAGAAGAGTAGTGTAATGCTTTAATAGCGTTGGAAACAAAGATAACTGAATAATTCATCTCATTGTAAGCATATATGTTAAACAAAACTGAACATTTGCTTAATAGAGAATTAATAACAAGCATAAATACAACATGGCATGACAA
>VMBQ01006268.1:13247-43070 GCA_007657795.1 Dreissena rostriformis | reverse complement strand
AATATGAAATTCTTCTCTAGCTCTCGACATACTTTGTCATTAAAATTATTTTCTTTCAACACTTTGTTGAGTTTATAATGAATTTATCATGCAAAATAATAATTGCAAACTTCAATAAAAAAACAAGTGATGTGTTTGTGAAACACTATGTCCCCTTTTGAGCGATTTTGACCCATATATTTGACCTTTGACCTTGAAGGATGACCTTGACCTTTCACCACTCAAAATGTGCAGCTTCATGAGATACACATGCATGCCAAATATCAAGTTGCTATCTTCAATATTGCAAAAGTTATGGCCAATGTCAAAGTTTGTGCAAACCAACAAACCAACAGGGCAAAAACAATATGTCCCCACTGGGGGACATAAAAATACATTTAATATAAAAAATAATATATATAAAGTGTCTCAATTTTTGGACTCCCTGAAGTCTGTTAGGACTCCTAAATGTCAAAGGTATTACTCAGATTAGCTAGTGTCAAACACTGAATAATGGTGAGACACATATTACAGTACCAAATAGCCATGAAAATTTTAATTTTTGTAATCATCTTTATAAAAAGGTCTTTACTGAAAAGGGGCACGAAAACGTTCAGTGTTGTTTTACATTTTATTGGCTAAAAACTCAAGAATTGCATCTTTGAATTCTTTAAATGTTGTCTAGAATTTAACAATTCTGCAAAAACGACAACCACTGGTTTGAACTGTTTTAAGATCTTTAACTAACATCATTTGACAAATTAAAATTAAGATACAATTTAAAAATAATCATATAGAAGGATTTGTATTTAACTAATATATTATATGACAGGTTCATTTCAGTTAATCTATTCATTTTCTTCCACATGTCCATTATTTTGTAATCATATTGGTCATAGATCTATATTTTGGGGGAATTTAAAAATCTGTCATAATTTTAATTTGTCGTATTATATCATATCTTTGATAAGACAAGGTCCTGGTCTATACCAATAATAGTAGTCAATATTGGTGAAACAAATTTCCTGGCAAAATGTGTACATGAATGAATGCTGACAACTAGGTCAGGCTTACCTGGGCGTTTGTGCATTACAGTGGTATATGTAGTCAAGAATTGTGTTATCTTCAAACACATTGACAAATTTTTCCCTCAAGTCTGGGCGAAATCTTGTTATCAAGCCTGGGCCTGGAACAACAAAAATATGATTAATAAAGACAACCATAGACATAATATATCTACCATAAATTCATAATAGTATTATACAGTAATATGTACACATGTAAATGTAGTCACAATACATAATATTTACTGTATCATTATACTATATATATTCTCTATAAAAAACAACCCATCCTTAACATAAAAAGCCCCCCCCCCACCCCAATTAAAAAAAAATGCACACTTCTGACAGCTTCACAGTAATATGTTTAAACATCTACATTATCCAATGTTGTTGACACTTCAACAAGATTATTTTATGATTGTATTTCAAAAAATTGGTTTCTGATATCTTTACTCTCTAAACACTGTTATCAATATTGGAATTTATTAACATGCACACCCCTAATTAAATTATTCTATGGTATAACCATACCAGTATGAAAGGGATTCATTTTCATGTCAATAAAATAAGAAAATACATTTTAACAAGAGCTTGTCACAGTAGTGCTATTTAAATCCCCGCCGAAATGTGTTTGCTTGTATGAGAACATTTGTTTTAGAGAGTAGAATAATATTTGTAAAACATGGCACCTGTGTCATCTATTTATATTTCAAGGATCAATTAGTTATATAGTGTTGGAGTTATGCTGTAGAGAATAAAATATATGGAAATGAAAGAAAAGGAGGTAATTAAAAAAGAAGACTATAAACAGATACTGTTCTTGATCACTGTATTTTTCCTTAAACTCATCTATTCATTTTACAGTGAATACTTCAGTGTTCAAATTAAAATATTATTGTAAAATTAGATAAAGGGAGATATTAAAAATTGAAAAGCTAAAATATTTACTATGAAATTAAATTAAATATAATTTAAAATTATAAATAAAGAAATAAAAAAATAAAAAAAAGGGAGATAATTCAAAAACTATGGCCGAAAGAGTTATGGTTCATTTCCACTGAATTTCTCCTAGTTGCCACCTGTTTACATTCTAAGTTTCAAGTAAATCCCATTAGTAGATTTAGAGTTATGTTCCGGACAAAAAATTACTATGAAATTAAATAAAGGGAGATAATTAAAAAACTAAGGTAGATAGAGTTATGGTTCTTGGTCACTGCACTTCTCCTAGTTGCCATCTGTTTATATTCTAAGTTTAAAGGAAATCCATTGAATAGATTTAGAGTTATGTCCAGACAAAAAATTACTTTGAAATAAAATAAAGGGAGATAATTCAAAAACTAAGGTAGATAGAGTTATGGTTCTTAGTCACTGCACTTCTCCTACTTGCCATCTGTTTATATTTCAAGTTTCAAGTAAATCCCTTCAGTAGATTTAGAGTTATGCTCAGGACAAAAATTTAGTTGAAATTATATAAAGGGAGATAATTAAAAAACTAAGGTAGATAGAGTTATGGTTCTTGGTCACTGCACTTCTCCTAGTTGCGGCTGCCATCTGTTGATATTCTAAGTTTAATGTTAATCCATTGAATAGATTTGGAGTTATGCTCTGGACAAAGTTTCGGACGGAAGGACCGACAGACGGACAGACAGACATACAGAGACTTTTACTATATCCTCTCTGAAAATTTTTGGCGGGGATAATAAATTTACACGTGCAGGAAGAAATCAGTAACCTTTGGTTTTATAAAATGATATACTTAAAGGGACTTGTTCACAGATTTTGGCATGTTTTGAAGTTTGTCATTAAATGCTTTAAATTGATAAACATAAACGTCAGAACAAAAAAGATCTCCAGTATAAAACAAGAATAAAATTAAAGAAATAAAAAAAAAAATCCACACCTGGACTCGAACCACTGACCCTTTAAGTAAAAGTCTAGTTCTTAAACCACTCGGCCATCCGTGTTGCTATAGTGAGTACTATTGTATATTATACTTTAAATAAGCAATCCTGGTACAATGTAATGTCACAACATATATAACGATAACAACAGAACTCTCCAAATTATTCAATCGTTTCGTGTTTGTAACGCTTTCTAATTTTCAGATTTTTAAATCTTCAAAAAATGCATATACTGGATAATTTCGAGCATGGTAAATGTTCAGTATTACTATTTCCTTCCCAAAAACATAAATGTATGGAAATCAATTTGCAAATATGAAACAATACTTTTCAATTTTGTCAATTTATCAAACTGTGAACAGGTCTCTTAAATACTACTCAAGAATAAGAAAACATTATACAATTTATATCGGTTACCATGGAAACACCATAAATAATTCAAATTATTTAAATTCTGTATACAACGATTATTTTTTGTATTATTCATAACTGATATAAGAAAAAACAATTATTCTATGCCTAATGCAGTTTTTTTATTCCATACCTAATGCAGATACAAAATCAAAGAGTCTATCTCAATAGATATGGAATCTTGTGTTAACTTGCGCTAAATTATAGTTTGCAGAACATTTGGATCAGATAAGATAACTAACAATAACCAAATTTTAACAAATTCAATGACACTGAAAAAATATGTCTTAAAACTGACCAATTATACTCCAAAGTTTATATCTACTTTTTTTCCAAATATAATCAGTGATTGTTCACAAGGTATCTCAAGATTTTAGTTGCAATTTAACCATGGAAACTAATGTCCATACACAAAATAATAAAGAGGTGAAAATAAAATAATTTATTTAAAAGGCCTGAACATAAAATAATATTTTTATCAATATTTGCAAACAATTATACACAACGCAATAAACAATTGCATTTTTATCTCTTAGCAATTCAGATATAATAGTAATTCAATGATAATATAAATTATCCCATAATTGAGTACAAACATATTTTTCTCTGTTATGTTCAATTTTCATTTAATCGTTCAATTAATGTTATACATGGCTATCTTCAAACAACAGTAAACCCAGGAATCATTAATGTAAAAGAATTGGTAACATTAAAAAACTTTGTGGTTACCATGGCAACCATTTTAAAATTCAAATCGCTATTGTAGAATGGAATATAAATTATTAAAACTGCATAATAAAATGAGTGTAGGTAAAATGTCTTGAACATTCAAACATATTCCATAAATATGAGTTAGGTCGTGTGGCAGATTACTTTTAAATCTATCATGGTCATAGCACATTATCATAGATTGCTCATGATTTTACAATTTTACAGCAACTAGCTGTGATATGAGCTGTTATTAGTCACATATTGTTGGCATTGTAACATCTGCAAGTGGGATAGACATGAATAGTTTGTTTTGCACAGCGCTCTGATTCTTCCTCTTATATCACAGGCATTGAGCAGAGAGGCTTAGTGCTTCCTGTTGGTGTGGTATACAGTTAGTTATTAAACTTCTTCTCAAGAAGGTTATATATTCCTGGACATCTTCTGCACAGTGACCCTGTCTGGCTTTTAATCTTCCAGCTGGCTTTTCAGATGTTATGCTGTGTTTAAACAAAAATAACGTGTAATCAGTTATCATGAAGTTAAGCAAATTGAGGTCATTATACTGCTCATTTTGTTTTAAGAAGGTAGAAATACAGCAAAATGTATACCATGGGGTGTAATTTTGTCGATGTATGTGTTATGATAGGATGAAATTGCTTGTGTAGCAGTTAAAACACAGCTTTGTATTATAAACAAGGGCTGTTTGTAAAACATGCATGCCCCCTTTATGGGCTGTCAGTTTTAGTGCCAGCCATTGTGTGAATACGTTTTTTGTCACTGTGATTTTACCTTTGACCTGAAAATCAATAGGGGTCATCTGCCAGTCATTATCAATGTACCTATGAAGTTTCATGATCCTTGGCCTTATTATTCTTGAGGAAACCATTTTACTGTTTCGAGTCACTGTGACCTTGACCTTTGACATAGTGACCTGAAAATCAATAGGGGTCATCTGCCAGTCATGATCAATGTACCTATGCTGTTTCATGATCCTAGGCGTAAGCGTTCTTGAGTTATCATCCGGAAACCATTTTACTATTTTGAGTCACTGTGACCTTGACCTTTGACCTAGTGACCTGAACATCAATAGGGGTCAACTGCCAGTCATGAAGTTTTCTGATCCTAGGCCTTAGCATTCTTGAGTTATCATCCGGAAACCATCTGGTGGACGGATGGACGGACGGACCGACCTACCGACATGAGCAAAACGATATACCCCCTCTTCTTCGAAGGGGGGCATAAAAATAGAACATCACTTTAACTCATTTAATAAAATGGGTTAACATTAATCTTACAATATTTCCAAGGACGGTGTACAATTTATCCAGTATTTTAAATGATCCTGCAATGTATATACAGGTGATTGCCCATGAATTTCATTGTCAAAATAATAATATATACTTGTTTTAAGTATTTGCATGTATTTACATGGATAATAGAAGAACTTGAATAGAAAAGAAAAACAATTGATACAAACCTTAACAGACTTTAAAAGTTAATTCGAAAAGTCTGTACAATCTTTTCTTCAGGTGTTGTTCTTGTTGTTCCCGGGTCATCAGGTGTGGGATGGTAAGGCCATGGTTCTATGAGGTCTTCAATGCCATGGTATCAGATTAATGGATCAATGTTAAAACATGGTGTGTTTCATTCAACTTCACTAAAATGACAGAAAAAAATCATTCAGACCAATAACAAACTTATGTAAGACACATGATATGGTTTATGCTATATTATAAATGTGTATGTGATAACTTGGGTTATAAATACTGATTATCAATGAAATCTTATTTTATTTATGTGTCACTCCCGGCACAAGAATGATGACTTTTTGTGCATAGTAACTTCAAGTATGATAGTGTCCTTTTCTCAATTCCAACAGACTGTATCATGATATATTGGCAACATAAACATTTATATTTTACTCTTACTTTTACAGTGACATCCAATCACTTTAGGAAAATTTCCAGATAGGAATTTCTCCAAAACAAAAATGTGATATTTATGGAGACAAATTTAGGTGGGAAATATATATTATTAATAGATGGAATTTCTTATTCAATCATAAAAAAATATTGATGAACTTCATTTATTAAATTAAAATGTTAACAAAATATTTCAGGAACTAGAAAGGTCACAGTCACCATGTTTACTATTGTTTTCAGTTGTTAATATGTTGGTTTTTGTAATTATTTTTGATATTTAACAATAAAAATTAAAGTTGATGAACAGAATAACACTTACCTTGTTCAAAGGCAAGTTAAATCCAAAAAATATTGTTAGCATCAAGCTGAAATCGGTATCGACATGTGTTGAAATATTGTGTGTGGCTATTAAATAAGCCATGGCCAACTTTGGTAAAAGTGAGAGTAATAAGTCAGCTGATTGAAATTAAAATGTCAAAATCAACTATTTGTTTGGTATAAAGAACTTTCAAGGACCAGTCTGTGCTGATTTTTATATAACTTTAATACGATAAACAGTAAAATCACAGAAAACATTAGGCAATTTAAACAAAAGTAAGCGCAAGTTTAGCGACATATTTTTGAATGAGTTTTCTCATAATGAGTCTTGCCAAATTAGCACCAAAAGTCTAAGAACACGCCACATTTTATTTAAGTAATGCATGTACTTCTGATTCAATGTTTAACTAAAATATAATACAATTTAAATGATAAAACTTTAAAATTTTCAGTTAAATGCAATTACCTGTTATTTTTATATACCGCAACTACGTCTGTAAGTGGCAATACATCGAGATCTTTTTTCTAATTACTTATTCCCAATGTTGTTTAAATATTTATTATAGTTGTCTATAAAAGTACTTAATTTCATAATGCTCATGTGTATTAGACTGCATTCCTTGGTTATTCATATATGTGTTGTTGTTTTTTTTTTNGGGGGGGCGTAACAGTCAGGCATCTCCCAACCAGTTGTTAATCAGCAAAGTACTGCAAATATTTCTACTGGCTATACCAGGGTGCAGGACCATGTGACTTTGTGGGGTTCACAATTAAACATTAAGGAATGAAACACACCGGTAAGTGGTGCTTTTTTATCAATTTTTCTTAAGAATTTCAACTAGCACATAAAAGACAGTTTTTTATGCAGCTTCTTGCAATGTGAAATACATCAGAATAACTTTATTTAATACGCCTCTGTTCTTGGGCAAAAATTTGATATATACAGCATTCATGTACACTTTAATGCTTCACGCAACGTGAAATTTTGTCACTGATTTCAAGGATTTATTTTTCAATCTTAAGATATCGGCACAAACTGCAAGAAAAACTGTCCTTCATGCACTAAAGCTTTTTACAAATGTATTTCAATAACTTAAGCTTTTTGCAAAATAAAGTGTTTACATTCTGTCCAGCCTGTGTGTTAATTCCATGTGAACCCTGTTGATCCTACACCCTGTATATTAAAAAAAGACAGTATACACAATCTTCTAGAAACCATTCACAAGACAATTCAAACTCAATATGTGTTGAAAATAACAGAAGCTGAAAATAAATGTGGACAATTAGCTTCAAAAGGAACAAATTATTAGGAACATTCACTTAGATCTATAATCAATACATTAACAAAAACAACTATTACAATTACTTTCAGCCGGTACATCTTCATTACCAACTGGGCAAGCATGGTACCAATATGATAGAAAGCAAATATTTGACGCATAATGCATGCATCAGGGCAAAAATACAATTGCTGTCACTATCCCTTATTCTCATAGTATTGGCCCTCCTTATTGTATCGTGACTTTAACCAGTACACTCGGAAAAACCCTCAAGAAGTGCTACTACAGGGAGCTAAGTCTAGCCAGTATTTTGTCAAAACATTGCCGATTTTAATGCAGTTTTTGCTGTTATGCCCTAGAACACATGTTTAACTATAGATTGACACATAAAACAGGTTTGTTTTTAAATATTTTCACTTAAAATATTAAGATATATTCATAAAGAGGGCCGATACCACAGGAACACATGCTAACAAGTGATATACATCCCAAAGTCTTCAGTAAGTGCTCCTTTGAAGTAAATAAATGAAAAGAATATTTAAAATAAAAGTTAATGAAAAGTACAAACTTCATTAGTTCAGTGAAACCGACTATCAATAGTCTGAATAATTAACATTTTAAGCTAAGCAGTAAACTGAGAAGTAAATGTCAATCCAACCTGAGTAGACGAATAATTGGTTTATTAATTTTATATTCAGAGGTATGTATACAAGAAATTGGTTGCATATTTGATGCCTTAAATTCTTGCCGAAAAAATGTTGGTCAAACAGAAAGACAGATCGATCTATATTCAGATACAAGTTAATAAGCCTACAATTAACTAGTTTTCTATATTGTTTGTGCTACCGGTAGCCAAAATAGCAATTTCCTACTAAATATCAAATTTTGCTACTAACATTTCTGAAAATGATACTAGTTTCACACTATTAAATACTGATAAGTACCAGTAGCAGTTGTTATTGCAGAATAACAATAAAAACTCTCTAAACGACCACCTCGGTATTACGATTTACTCGCTACGAAGACCACCATTTTTCAGTCCCAAATTTTTCCTTCTCTATTTCAATGGTCGTTACACTCACTAATCTGACCAACCCGCTAATCTGCTATAAGGACCACTTTAATCAAGGAAATTGCTCTAAATTGAAACCCGCCAAACGACCATTAATTTTCACACCTTTATACTTGATTGGGTGTTGTGGTTTTATTGGGTTTTTGTAGGAAGCCATTGTGTACCAATTTAAGACAATAAACGACAACGGTATTTGCGACAATGGTATTTGCATCAACTGCGAGGTGTTAGATTTTCGGCCATTGTTATTCTTTTTAACCTTTGATTCTTTATCAAGTCTTTGATTTGAACATCGGCTATTGTTTGGTACACACTTTAAAGATTAAAGACGGCAAATAATTTAACTGTAAGGATAATTGATTAAGATGGTTTGTTTCGATATAAAAACCGACCTGTATGCCATATCGTTATTTAAAATGGATAAGCGAAAACGGAAAGAGTTGTGTTTAAAACAAAATATTGATTTAATCAACGAGTAATGGGAAATCTCTTTAAAAAGCTCTCATAAGAAAACAACAATTGACTGTTTCTTTCAGTAAAGAGTCTTATCTGAGATTACCAAAAGGATAGTTTCATGATAAAATAAATGCTTCAGTTCTTGTTTGAAAAGCTTGAAATACTATCTTTGTACAATGAATTATTTGATTAGTTAATTGAATATTTACCATTTGTATGATCTGACCTTCAACATTTTGAAAACTCAGAATTAAGACCACCTCGCTATTAAGACCTCTTTTCAAAAGTCCCACAAGTGGTCTTAATAGCGAGTTTTCACTGTAAATGGTTTGGCCACAAATTCAGATTATTTAGGGAAAACCTAGGTCTGATATTATAAGAATGGTTTGAAGGCCTCTGCACATGTTTGATACCAGTTACTCACCCCAAGGACCTGCAGCTCTAACTACAGCAAGCGGGTTGAAGGGCGATAACATTCTACCAATTACTTTAACCCAGGTTGGTATTCTTCTTGATCTTTCATTTTCACCACTGGGCTTTTCTGGAAATCCCCATGGATCAATTAAAAATAAGTGTTCTATTTTTTCAGGGTATTTCAAAGAATACGCACTGGCTAAATAAGCACCAAGAGAGTGTCCAAGCAGGGCCATTTTCTCAATTTTCATCTCCTGCCGCCACTCTTCAATAGATTCCACAAACTCCATTTCAGCCAATTTGGCACTAGAGCTGAACTTTGGCCTTGAGCTGCGTCCAAATCCCAGAAGGTCAAAGGCGTACAATGGTCGTTTCTCTGCCAGCGAGTCTATGCTTTGCACCCAAAGTCCAACCCCACCCCCCATGCCATGAATCATGACCAAAGGAGTTTTGGGTTTGTCTTTGTTCGCTACCATTGTCCATATACGGTGCTGACTTTGAGGTAGAACAACAAATCTCTTCTCCAAACTGCATTTGATACCTACACAAAAAGGAAAAACTTAAAATGAATCTATGAAGTTTTTATTAAAAAGCGAACAGCTATCTTAAGTATCATTATTTAGTAGTTATCATTTCTTTAATCTAATTATATCATTTTTAAACAAAAGTTATTCTAGTAAAGACACTGTGGTTTGTTTCAAATGTAAACCATGTATTACAATTTTGTACTTGTTGATGGACATTTCCAGAAAACTTTTTATTTTTCCATGCAGAAAATATAGGAGAGGATATTAATGAACAAATACATATTTCAACAATACTTAAGACCCAGATCTTATCAAATTGCTGACATCAATTATGAGATCTGTGTTGGTAAAATATTAGCCTAATTCAACATTCCCGACACATGTAGACTAACACAGTTCCTAGGCTATGATTAGAATCAAGATTTTGGGGCCATCTCAAGGTATGTTGTGACAGTCAAGGTATTGTCAATAAGTGGTTTACCGGTTTATGACAATTTAACAATAAGTGTTGCAACACAGTTTTGATCCTGATTTAACATGGCTTATGTATGTATTACTTGATGAATCAAATTACCTGACAGTTTTCATAGTAAAATTCAGTACTTAATATTTGTTATTTCGGGCCATCAATTTTTTTTTAAGTGATATCATTGAACATCAAGAATATAAAAAAGTATATAAAAAGGGTTAGTAACATCTTTGGGAGAAATGGTACATTTGCGTCATAGATCTTCGTTTTACATGTATTTTGCGGCAACTTAAAGGAGAAGTGGTTTCTGTTCAGCGTTCAATCAACTCTTCACTTGTTATACACCGCTCGGACAGACAAACATACTGACAGATGGACAGACGGACAACACCAATTCTATATCCCTCTGCCTTTGGCGGGGGATAATTATGAGAGAGTGAAGGACAGACATGTCAGCGACTATTTGCTCTCCCTTGTTGGAGCACAAAATCTCCAATCTGTAATTTCTACGTACAAAGATGTATACATAATTCTGGAAAAAATGCTGGTCAGTTAAGGGGTTTAGCTTATGACCTTACATGAAGCATTTGTGTAACCTTGACCCTTGATGTGAATCGTATGACCTTACATGAAGTATATTGTGTTATGTTGACCTCAACCCTAAACATGAACCTTGACCCTAACCCTAGACATGAATCTTAGTTCTTACATATGACACACAGCAAAGAGGAAGATGAAGAAGAATTATGGAAGGTAATTACCGAATCCACTGATGCATAGTAAAATAATGGCTAAATAATAAATATTTCTACAAATGTGTGACCTTTGATGTGTGACCTTGACTTTGGTAAAAAACACATAGGTCTTGCACTGCCTGATAATTGAGAACAATTACATCAGGACATTTTGAGAATCCATTTTAGTATGGTAGAATCCTTACCAAATAAGGCATATTAAATCAAAATGTGTGATTTTGACCTTTGTGTGTGACTTTGACCATGACCCTAGCAACCTGGATCTTATATTTGACACTCAGCCTGATAATGGATAACAATTGTGGACAGTTATTACAGAATCCCTTGATGCATAGTAAAGGAATGACTAAACAAGGGCTGTTATGGTGGCAGCCATTGTGTGAATACGTTTTTTG
The DNA here is from genome assembly GCA_007657795.1 of Dreissena rostriformis. Classification (NCBI taxonomy): domain Eukaryota; kingdom Metazoa; phylum Mollusca; class Bivalvia; order Myida; family Dreissenidae; genus Dreissena; species Dreissena rostriformis. The sequence goes on along the minus strand of VMBQ01006268.1, from coordinate 31,396 downwards.
TCACTGTGAACTTGACCTTTGACCTAGTGACTTGAAAATCAATAGGGGTCAGTCATGATCAATGTACCTATGAAGTTTCATGATCATAGGCCTAAGTTTTCTTGAGTTATCATCAGGAAACTATTTTACTGTTTCGAGTCACTGTGACCTTGACCTTTGACCTAGTGACCTGAGAATTAATAGGGGTCACCTGCCAGTCATGATCAATGTACCTATGAAGTTTCTAGATCCTAGGCATAAGTGTTCTTGAGTTATCATCCGGAAACCATTTTTCTATTTCGTGTCACTGTGACCTTGACTTTTTGAACTAGTGACCTGAAAATCAATAGGGGTCATCTGCGAGTCATGATCAATGTACCTATTAAGTTTCATGATCCTTGACGTAAGTGTTCTTGAGTTATCATCCAAAAACCATTTTACTATTTCCAGTCACTGTGACCTTGACCTTTGACCTACATGTAGTGACATCAAAATCAATAGGGGTCATCTGCCAGTCATGATCAATGTACCAATGAAGTTTCATGATCCTAGGCCTAAGCGTTCTTGAGTTATCATCCGGAAACCATCTGGTGGACGGACGGACGGACCGACCGACGGACCGACATGTGCAAAACAATATACCGCTCTTCTTCGAAGGGGGGCATAATAATGAATAATTCATCAAATTTGTGACCTTTGACCTCAATTTGTGACCTTGACCTTAGTCCCTAGGATTATGGGTGTTAAATGTAAAGCACCCCCAGCTATTTAAGAACAACTATGGCAAGTTTCATGGCTCTGGCTCATGTGTTAATGGAGATAAAGCTCTAAGCTCATATTAAAAAGCATTTTTTCAAGATACAAAGGGCCATAACTCCGTTATTAACAGATGGTGTACAATTCCATTTGGCGTGCATCATCCTCTTATCCATATATATACTCATACCAAGTTCCAATGAAATCCGCCAAAGCACTTCCAAGATATGGCTCCGGACACAAAAGTGCCAGACGGACAGAAGGACGGACGGAAAGACTGACGGACGGACAACGCCAAAACAATATCCCTCCGCCTATGGCCGGGGTTAATAAACTTACAATCTAAAATGCGAGATTCAATTTGTGCAAGCTGAGCCATAGAGGTGGGTATCCACTTTATCCAGCTGGACCTTTCTTGTACACTGAAACAGAGAAATGAAGAATTTATAAATGCAGCTGGATTGACAGATATTGCAGTATTTTGGTACAATAAGGCCTAAACAATAAATTTGATTATTTCTGATAAAATGCCTAAAAATTATGGGTGGTAGGTAGGGTTTTTATTATACTTTTTGATTTATTTTTTAGACAAGGCTTACATTTACCAAGGTAATAATACAAGAATTTCTCTATACATGTATGTCGCTATTTGTTAGGTAACATAAATGTGAAATTTTATACCACACTTGACAGCCTTTTATACCATGTTTATGGGTCAACTGAAATGTTCAGGGGTGAAAACTCTGAAGGCAAGAGTTATTGTGTTCCTGACTATTTATTAAATCTGCAAATGTTGTTTTGTGTAAAACTATGCAAATTAAACAATTTTTGTGTTATAAAATATAGTTTTAAGCTTATAGGTAACATTTTCATCAAAATGATGTGCAGGAGTCTAAAATGAGAAAATTGCACAATGCTTTCATCAAAAAGTGGGATTTTGATTCAATTGAAATCCCTGTTATTTCCACATTAAGCCAAATCTATGTGAAGGTGTAAACAATTACTTCAAGTCATGGATCAATACTGATCTATCTGAATCAATAATCTTAAAGCTTAAGACACGGCCTTTTTAAATTGCTTGTGATTAAGAGACAATGTTGATTCCAAATAATTTACAATACAATTAAGTTTAAATGCTGATGGTTCAACTTAAAGTAAAAGATCTCAATGTTCTCTGCAATTTGAAGTTTTTATTTAGCAACTTAAACCCCAACATTTTTCACAAGAATAATGTTACATACATGCAGTATAATATTCACACGCTTTTGATCAGAACAAAGTTTTTACACTAAATACGTATTCACTGATTATCATTATTTGCAGCTGGAGTTTGTAAACACAACATGAACAGTTAAATTCTGTTTATGACTTCAGTATATGCAATTTCANCCATAAATGAGCTTGTCCGGGCCATAACTATGTCATTTATTGTCATATTTTAAAATCATTTACCACATTTGTTCACCATCATTGGATGGTGTGTCGCGCAAAATAATTACGTCGATATCTCCAAGGTCAAGGTCACACTTTGAGTTCAAAGGTCAATATTTTTTATTTTTTTATTTTTTTTTTTTGAAGGTCAAAAATGGCCATAAATGGACTTTTTTCAACTGAAAACCTGGTTTTGTGACAATTTTGTCCCTTGTAAGAACAAATGCTCTGACCAAATTTCATTTCATAGATTGAGCTATAAATGTGACTTCTAGAGTGTTAACAAGCTTTTTCTATAATTTGACCTAGTGACCTAGTTGTTATATCTAGTTTTTGATCCCACATGATCGAGATTCAAACTCTGCCAAGATATCATTGGGACAAATCTTCTGATTTAGCTTCATGAAGATCGGAAAATAAATGTGGCCTCTAGAGTGTTAACAAGGCAAATATTGATGACGCATAAAAAAAGGGATTCCTGAAAGCTCACCATGAGCATCCATGTTGTGCTCAGGTGAGCTTAAAATATTAACAAAACATTGTCTTCACAATAGCCTTTATGACTTGATAAGTAAAACACGCTTTCTGATGCTGAGAAGGTACAAAAATCTCCCATATTATTACATATAAAGATGATATTAATCATATTTAACATTGCTTACATGACATTTATCAAGTACCAAAAAAAATCAGTTTATTAAATAATTAGTTAATTAATTTTTTTAAAACACCAATTTTGGTACTTCTACATATCCCCCAAGTTACTATGTGTAATGGTGGTTTTAGTTATAAACAAGCAAATTCTTTGAATTGATATCCCCTGCCACATACATTTTGTTTAAGGATGGGTGCGAATCGGACGGACAAACATACTGACAGATGGATGGATGAACAACGCCAATACTTTATCCCTCCGCCTTTGGCCGGGGGTAATTATGAGAGAAGAAAGAAGGACAGACAAGCCAGCGACTATATGCTCTCCCTAGTTTGAGCACAAAATCTCTTACCTGTAATTTCTAAGTACAAAGATGTATACATAATTCTGGAAAACATGCTGGTTAGTTAAGGGATTTAGCTTACGACCTTACATGAAGCATTTGTGTAACCTTGACCCTTGATGTGAATCATATGACCTTACATGAAGTATATTGTGTGGCGTTGACCTTAACCCTAGACATGAACCTTGACCTTAACCCTAGACATGAATCTTACATATTACACACAGCAAGGAAGAAGATGGAGAAGAATTATGGAAGGTTATTACAGAATCCAAATAAATATTTCTACAAATGTGTGACCTTTGATGTGTGACCTTGACTTTTGTCAAAAACAAAAAGGTCTTGCACAGCCTGATAATTGAGAACAATTACATCAGGACATTTTGAGAATCCATTTTAGTATAGTAGAATCCTTACCAAATAAGGCATATTTAATCAAAATGTGTGATTTTGACCTTTGTGTGTGAATTTGACCATGACCCTAGCAACCTGGATCTTATATTTGACACACAGCTATATAATGGCAGGGCCCTTGCTACACTTTAGGGATTGGGGCCGGGGCCCTTAGAGGGGGGAATTGCGCGTTGTTTTGGGCGAAAAGGGGAATTTTAGAAGATCTTTTCACCAACCAATCAACACTTAAAATTGCTTTATTTTAATGTAATTTACATAAATATACATTTAATCAAAGGTTAATAGCATGATACCAGCTGGCAACATAGGTATAAAAGTTATAAAAAAATAAAAAAAATAAAAAAAATTTTGGAGGGGGGAATTTTTAGCTTACATAGGGAAAAAAAAGTATACATATTTTAATGGGGGAATGGGGCCCAATTTTGGCCCCAAAAACGGCCAAAGGAGGGCCCTGGATGGAGAACAATTGTGGACAGTTATTACAGAATCCCTTGATGCATAGTAAAGGAATGACTAAATAATGAATAATTCATCAAATTTGTGACCTTGATCTTAGCCCCTAGGATTATGGGTGTTGAATGTGAAGCACCCCCAGATGATTGAGAACAACTATGACAAGTTTCATGGCTCTGGCTCATGTGTTAATGGAGATAAAGCTCTAAGCTTATATTAAAAAGCATATTTTCAAGATACAAAGGGCCATAACTCCATTATAAACAGATGGTGTACAATGCCATTTGGCGTGCATCATCCTCTTATCCATTTATATACTCATACCAAGTTTCAATGAAATCCGCCAAAGCACTTCCAAGATATGGCTCCGGACACAAAAGTGCTGGACGGATGGAAGGACCGACGGAAAGACGGACGGACGTACAACGCCAAAACAATATCCCTTTGCCTATGGCGGAGGATAATAACATTTCTTCAACGGCATTTACGAATCATGATGTACTAAAAGTAAATATTAATACAACATTGTTCTCCCTTGTTTCTGACACAAAAAATCCACTTATACAGGTTATCTTAGTAATGTAGTTACACTTTTCCATGCCAAGCTGGTACAAAAATTCTTCAGGTTATTACATACAAAAAAGATAATAATCATAATTAATATTGCTTAGGTGGCATATATCAATCTTTATCATGGAAAGTTAAAAAAAATCAGCTTAGTCATTTTCAAAAAAAAAACGTGAACTTAAGTAATTCTACTTATTCTTACAGAGTAATTTACAAATTCTGTATATTTCAGACAGTGAATGGGGCTTAAGCTTAATGAAAGGGTAAAAACAGAAAATTGTGCTCGCCTTAAGTATGCTGTCCTCATACATAGTACACAGAGCTTATAATTTAAAAAAATCGTAACATCATTTAAAGGTAAATACTGACATGGTAATTGTAGATCCACATTCCATCATATTAAAACTATAAAATTAAAAAAATAATACCAATAACCGAAATATACCTTAACATATCTGTATTATGTTGTATCTAACACTATCAAGTCTACGTATGAGTATTTTAGAAAACTACAAAATGTTCTAGATTTTAATTTTGATAAATGGAACGCTATGACTAGATGTTACCATTTGTTACCTTTCTTGTTTACATAAAGACGCATCGTCCGCCATTTTGTTGATCACATGACATTGTGGAAATACGGATTACAGAACACGGAAGACATTTAACTGGTTCCCCGTTGAATATAACCGTTGACTATAATATACAGAGAGTAACGATAGATCAGGGGAGGTAACCAATCTAGGAAGACATGGACCATAAAATACGGATCAGATTTTCGGACGGTATACAGTACGTACCATACAGACCATGGACTATACAGCCCATTCAGATATGTGCGGCCCATTTAGATCGAAAAAACATGTACACAGCCGTAATAATATATTACAATAAAATAAGGACGAAACGACCTACTTGTAAGGGCGAAACAACTCAGGGTGACCACGGAGTGTATATCTTAGAGTCCGTGGGGTGACTAGGGGCGAATCAAACTCCGCGCAGAGATTTGTGTCGCGTTCTGAGAAAACTGGGCATAATGCATGTGCGTAAAGTGTCGCCACAGATTAGCCTGTGCAGTCCGCACAGGCTAATCAGGGACGACACTTTCCGCTTTCATGACATTTTTCGTTAAAATGAAGTCTCTTCTTAGCAAAAATCCAATTTAGACGGAAAGTGTCGTCACTGATTAGCCCGTGTGGATTGCACAGGCTAATCTGGGATGACACTTTACGCACGTATGCATTATGTCCAGTTTTCTCAGAACACGACACATTTGAGTGGAGCCCCCGTGGAGCCAGCATGGCTAGATCAAATCCCTGTTGTTACTGTTGTATGAGAGCATGGAACGACAACTCCACCATGTGGGTTCCAACCCTTGATGAATAATAAAAAGAGCGAGCGCGCTACCACTTTTCCACGCATGCTTTTGAATCCGCGGCCCCTTTTGAAATATATTGCAGTTGCAACTATATGTCGGTCTTTTTGTCGGTAATACACTTTTTTTAATTTACTCTGAAAAGCGTTGCAAAAGTATTATTTTTTTCTTATTTCGATTGGTGATATAATCAATAAACCAACATATATTTTTAACATTTTTGGTTATTTGAATATAAAACATATATGTTTTGTTTCCTAAGACAATTTTATTAGAAAATTATCATTTTAACATACTGTGAACAATACTTATAGATCTATGGCCGTTCTATGCAATAATTTAAATAACACTATACAATATAGAGCTATGACGCGCAAATCAATCAACTCAAATAGTTCAGCTTTATTCATAGACATAACGCCATTACATTGCCCTGCANCCCGGGGGGGGGGGGGCATGCGTATACGGGAGCTTACCGGGTTTAAGTGAGGTTAGTTGGAACTTACTTCCAAGATGGCGTTGTTTTCGTGTTTTTTGTGAAGGAGAAGCGGATATTTTCATCCTGTAAGCCATTTAATATTTACATTTCTTTTTAATGAATTCGCCCTTTCGGCTCTACCGGCTCTACGGTGTTTGTGCTCCCCTCGATTTTTTGTTTCAATACCGTAGACGTTATAGAAATGTGTTGTTTAATTTCTTGACCTTCGAGATATTCGATGTTCGAATATGATTTTCTCTCATAAACAGTATGTGTGCATGTTTACAGTAAAATATAACATAACTCAAGATAATTGTATTATCTCAAAGCGTTTGTATGTCTATAAATTCATTTAAAGTAACTTGTTCACAGTTCATCAAAATGAGAATGTTTCAACTTTTTGTCACAGATTCAAGAAATAAATGAACAATGTACATCAGTGTGCGAAATAACACTAAAGCCGCAGACTTATACTGAACATACACTTTCGTTTACGAAAAATCATCGTTAGAAATTGATAAAATTATAAAGCGTCTCAGACGCGAAACGATCTAAAAATATCGATTTCTTGTGTTATCGTTATATTTTGTAACACGTGGATAGTTATACAAAGTATAATATAAATGGCAACCAATGTGAAGACGGATGGTAAGGTCCGCACATAATGTAGTCGTAACGACTCAACGAAGACCCGAACATAAACTCTGAATTACACATACACACGTGAAGACGGATGGTTGAGTGGTTTCGGCGCTTTGCTTTCACTCCATGGGTCAGTGGTTCGAGCCCTGGTGTGGTAAACTTTTTTTTCTTTTTTTCTTCTTTTTTTTTTCTTTTTTTTTTTTACTTTTATTCTTGTTTTAATATTGTAGCTCTTTAGTTCTGATGTTTATATTTATCAATTTAAACTTTAAAGCATTAAATGACAAACTTCAAAACATGCCAAAATCTGTGAACAAGTCCCTTTAATGCCGAATTATAACGGTTAAACCCCCCTTTTTGGAACTGACTTCCTTTAAAGCATATTTTGGGACCGGACTTCCAAATGACAAACAGCTCTTTCCTATGTAAGAAGGTTACTTGTGATGCAACAGGTTACAAATTCGGAATTTATACGAAATAACTGTCGTGAATGAACTCCGCATTGGTGCGAATGTTTCGGAGAACATTGTCTCTTTAGAGATCAAGAGTTATAATTTTTTAATATTTGTATTTATTGTTATATTTTTTTTTTTTATATGTTTTCTCACATACTTAACGCTTACATTTGATGAACGTAATATAAGGCATTTGACAGTATTATTTACACGGTGTAATTCTTACCTGTTTAGTTTAAAACATATGCACATACTTTTGTTTGAATATACCTAAAACGGAATACTATGCTTACTAAACGGAATACTATGCTAACTATTTCCAGGTATTAAGACGCCAGCGATAGACGTTGGGGATGCCAAGATTTAAAAAAGAAGGCGTTACGAAGTGTGTACCGCTCTAGAAAGTGAAAGGTGCATGAAACCCCACTAATCAAACACAAAAAAGAGATAACATTGAAGTACCACGCCAGTTAAACACACAAAGCAATGACATATATACGTGCAATATAAGTGTAATCAAAAACAGAAAAGGGAAAAGACGGTTCGATACAAGTATAAGTTGTAACCAAATGCTACCATTATTGCGACTCGGAAATGCCTGAAGCAATTTGGAATACATGACGCTTGCTTAGAAGATACTTATCAGTGGATGTTTTTTTTTATGTGACACATATTGAATGGCCTTCTTTTAAACAAGTTCTGAGTTGGTGAATATATTATACTCGCAAAAAGTGAACTTGTAGTGGATAGAAAGCTTTGTGCAAATGCAATACACGATATGATTTCAGTAGAAGTGATCAATATATACATGTATTTTTTTCTCTTTTTAATTTGTGAATACATATTATTTAAGACTGTTGAATTGAGGAAATAAAGTCTTAGTTCACTTAGATCGGTTATTTCGTTTGTTTCTAACATGGCCTTCTAATCTAAAGTAATGTTAATATGTCAAATGCATAACGAATTTATTCCGACCTAAATGTTTTTTATCGTGTACGTAAGTACTGAATACACTTGAAAATGTATGCTGAGACATCGTGGAAAGAAATGACGTAACACAGATAATGGTTTATTTTAATTTAAAAAAAAACGTGAAAAAAGCATCATGACATTAACGGAACAAAACGTGTAATTAAGTAGCACTCACAGCAATTATATGTCAGACCTGTCTATGTAGACTTTTATAAAATAAAATAAAAACACTACAAACATCAGCTGTGTATGATTTTGTTTGGTTCGTTTGTTTTTATTTGCTGTTTTAGTCCGGCTCTGTTGAAGGACTCTTTCTTGCATGTTCTACATTTAAACTCATGTGGTCCATGCATATGGCATGGTATCTCAGTCCTCCGTTAATTGTAAATTCCTTATAAAATATAATCGAACGAAAGATGCACTTAATGACGCCCTTTAACCTGCATCACCTGAAAAGACAGAAAAGAGAATGGTTAAACATAAGTTAATATCAGAATAAGGTCGACACGTCATAAAATACATAACATTTATTAAAATATTACTGAAAAGGACATTCTATTATATCTAACATCAGTCATCTCACAACCCATCTTATTGAAAATATGCGAATTAATTGATTCAGTTGCTCGGCAGGTTTTTCGTATAGCATTATTATAATTCTACAGTAAGTAACATGATTAAGAAAACACGTATATTGCACCACATAACATTCTATAAAATTAACATAGTTAAGACTAAAGAGCTGTTTGTCATTTGGAAGTCAGGTCCCAAAATGTGCTTTACAGGAAGTCAGTTCCAAAAAGGGGGGTAAAACCAATTGTTTTGGCAATAAATAAGTAATCAGAGATGAAACGGCGTCGGGAAAATGACATAATCGTGATTTTAGTGATAGTTTACTGTACACGCGCGTCAATACTTTGTATTATAAGAGAAAATGATTTGTGTACATCCAATTTCTCGAACGTCATGTACCGGTAAGTAGAGAACAGATTTGTGGACGCTTTTCCTTCAATAACTTTTATCTCCCGACGTCTACGATCTTTAAACAAAAAAACGAGGGAAGCACACGCACCAAAGAGCCGAAAGGGCGTATTAATTTAAAAGAAATTAAATATAAATTGGCTTACCGGGTGAAAATATCCGCTAATCCTTCACGAAAAACACGAAAACGACGCAATCTTGGAAGTAAGTTCCATCTAACCTCACTTAAACCTTGTAAGCTCTTGTATACGCATGCCCCCTTGAGAAGGACATATATTCGTTAACTTGTTTAAAAAAATAATTTTCTATAAGACTTCCATCGTGCGTCGTCAACATTTACCTTGTTAAGTTAACACTCTTTAGGCCAGGTTTATTTCCAATCTTCATGAAACTTGGTCAGAACTATGTCTTAATTATTTCTTGGCAGAATGCGAAAGTGGGTCACTTTAGAAAAAGCTTGTTTACTCCGGAAGTCACATTTTTTTCCAATCTTCATGAACTTTGGTCAGAACATTTGTTTTTATGATATCTCGGCCGCATTGGAAAATGGTTCCGGTCCGTTGAAATACATGGCCGCCAGGAGCAGGGGGAGGGGGCGGGGAAATGTTCATTTCAAGGCTATAGTGAAATCTTCTTTACACTATTTTAGTCACATTTTAGTCCAATGTTCATGAAACTTGGTCTGAACATGCGTTGTTATGATATGATTCCGAAAATGACTCCTGTCCATCGAAAATCATGTCCGCCAGGGGCGGGACAGTTTCTTTTTATGGCTATTGTGTAACCTTGTTAACGCGCTGGAAGTCACATTTTTAGTCCAATCGTCATGAAAAATGGCAGAACAATTGTTCTAATGATATATTAGCTGAGTTCGAAAACGGTTCCGGTTCGTTGAAACACATGACCGCCTGAGGCGGGGAATTTTTCCGCGTATGGCTACCGTGAGACAATGTCAACACGCTTGACGTCAATGTTTTCAATCCAATCATCATGAAACATGCTCTGAAGATACGTTCTAATAATATCTAGGTCAAGTTCGAAAATGGTTTCGGTCTGTTTAAAACATGACAGCCAGGGGACGGGGAAGTTTTCCTTACATCGCTGTATTGACACCTAATTACCTCTCTAAAAGTCGCTTTTTCCCCAATCTTCGTGAAACTTGCTCAGAATGTTTGTTCTTATTATGTTATTATATCTCAACTGAGTGTGAAAATGGTTCCTGTCTGTTGAAAAAATATAGCTGCCGTGGGATGTGTTCGTTAATATTGTAATTTCGGCTTAAGTGCAACCCTTAAACACCGGTTGACGTTGCTTGTGTCTTTACATGATTACAACTATTAATTTGATAGCTATACAAGTGTAATGTTGAAGTCGTTTTCGATGACTGGGTTGTTCCAGAAGAGTTTCCCCGATACAATAATCTTATGTTTAAATAGGTACAAATACATGTGTTGTTATAAATAGTTTGTCATAATACTTTACATAGAAACTAGAGCTTTGTCACTAAGGTGACGAATACCCCCACATGCCGCATTGACACAGAATACGCACTAAGTGACCCCGTGACCTAGTTTTTGACCCGGCATGACCCATATTCGAACTTGACCTAGACATCATCTAGATACAACTTCTGACCAAGTTTGGTGAAGATCGGATGAAAACAACTTGAGTTAGAGAGCGGACAACCAATATGGACCGACAGACCGAACGACCGACAGACAAGCTCACTCGTATATACCCCCCTAAACTTCGTTTGTGGGGGTATACTTACATACTGATCTTTCATCAAATACTTTTATTCATAGTTATATTCTCACAAGTGGTCAAGATAGATGACAAGAAAAACATCTGTCTGCATGACCTGTTTTATCTCAATAAATAAAAATATAGATAGTTTTATCTCATCAAAGGAAGCTTTTAAGATTATTTTTGTGCATGCCGCCCCATGTACGTTTGAAACATTCTACACTGTGAACACTCTAGAGGCCACATTATTGACTAGTCTTCGTGAAAATTGGTCAGAACAATTAACATTAAATTGTGTTTGTATGATATCTCAGTTCTATATTCGGTAAGGCGGAATCAAACAAGTCTGGTATGATTCTTTTGCGCAACCATCATGAAACTCGCAAAAGATATTATTTTGTTGTATAGATATCGATGTCGTAATCAATGTGCGTTAAAAACATAACATTAACCCAGTGTTCCTTATAGCAATAGCCAAATTTTCAACGCCAGATGTGGTCTGGTTTAACAAGATACAAAATGCTCGAATATATTATCCCATACAAATAAAAAAGAGCATTTTTTATCTTGTTAAATCAATGTTACCAGACCACATCTATCGTTTTTGGCGATTGCTATAAGGAACACTGATTGTTTATGGGTTAATTTTATTTTACGAAATATTCGTTGATTTTGAGTGTTAATGGGGCTTTAAGTTTTTAAAACTGATTTTATTTGGAATAATATATAAAGAACGTCCGGTATATACTGCTGTCCGACAAAAACTAGCTAACCAGTATCACTGGTTGGAATCATTGCGACCATAACGCTCGTGTTATGTGCGTAAAATGTCACAATGCAGCTTCCGTAGTGGTGGCAATTTCAAAAATAGATGCAAACGGTGAGTACGATTTTGTTTTTTACGTTTCCCGAAGACATTAAGACATAAATTAAAAAATCGGGGAATGCTATTCGATACGAATATTAATATTGTTTACTATTCTGGTAAAATTCGTGAGAAAAATCCGATATCCAAACCTCAAGGAGTTTACAAAGGTTGGTTCGTGTGATGTTGACAATGAACAAGTCGCATATTTTTACGATATTATTATATTTTTGTACAGAAAATGCCATTTTATATTCGTTTTTTTAATAGATATTGAATCATGGCCGTGACCTTTAATGGTATAAAGTGTGGAACGACTTCTGTTTTACTTCACATCAGCACCAAAACAATAAATTGCGACCACAACATATGCTCGCGACCACAACATTTTCAAAACAACGGGTACAACGCCTTCTTTTCAGCAGAGGTTACGATTTTTTTGCAGCCGAGCAAAGTTATAAAGAGAAAACGAATATAAAATGGGATTTTTTGTACAAAAATATAATAATATCGTAAAAATATGCGACTTGTTCATTGTCAACATCACATTGACATGAACCAACCTTTGTTAAGTCCTTAATTGAGGTTAGGATATCGGATTTTTCTCAAGAGTTTTGCCAGAATAGTAAACCATATTAATATTCGCATCGAATAGCATTCCCCGATTTTTAAATTACGGTCTGTATGTCTTCGTGACACGTAAAAAACAAAATCGTACTCACCGTTTGCATCCATTTTTTTTTAAATTTCCACCACAACGGAAGCTGCATTGCGACGTTTTACGCACATAACACGAGCGTTATGGTCGCAATGATTCCACCCCGTGCAGTATGTGAATGTAATTTGCATTATTATGTACGGTATCAGTTTGAATATTGCAATATAATGGAATGTGAAAATAAAGAGCATATTTATATTTAATAAACATTCTATCAAAGATCTATCAATAAACTATTTATTTATAGATCTTTGATAATATTATGATGATGTAGATCTCTATTGCGATAATCAATATTGTACAAGATGTCACCAGTTAAAAGGCATTGCCAGGCTTTTATTGTGTTCGTCAACTTTAATTGTAATACATCTCCAATAAATAGTCTACATCTTTTTAAAAATTAAATTCAATTCAATGGCGGTACAAATCATGTATTTTTATTTGTGAATTTATTTGTTCCGATTAACTCTTATTTCTAGGACTTTTTTTCAGTACATGTTCTAGTTTTTGACCTTGCAACATACTTTGAAAAACTACTATAAATGCTTTATAAATATAGTTAATAAATTCATTGCTGTTCACTATTGATCAAAATTGTGAAAACGTATGACACCAGAAAAACATTATTTAACATATATAATACTGGAATTTATTATAGTTCGTTTGTTCTACCATTAATATAGAACGTGGGTGTTTTAAGTAAGCAAGTTTTATTAGACAACAAACATGGCGGACGAAATACCCGTTGTTCCAAAAGCAACAACGTTGATAATAAATAGCGGAAATATTGTAAATTGGAACAGATTGAAAAGAAAACCATCTCAGAATCCAACTGACGAGGTGAGTTTCGCAATAAAGGAACGAATATACATAATAGTATTCCTTGTTTTATTATTAAAAGCCCATATAACAATAGTTTTCACTTAGTAGTTGAATGTCCAGTTTTAAGGACATATCACTTTCTGAAATGGTCCGAAGGGGGTGGGGTAATGTAAAAAAATAATTCCTTATATTAACATTCAATATTAAGTTTGGAANTATGAAGAACTAAAAAGAAAGTAGAAATAATGTTTTAACAAAAAAACAACGAAAATCAACTAGAAAATTGTAGAGAATTTAAGTAAGGTAGTTACATATTGACTTGTACTTTTATAACTTGTCGTTGAAACCGATTTGAATACCAAAGCACTGTTTACCTTTAATTATGAGTTGACAACTTGTCAAACGGACATTGTACAAGGAGAATAACGAAGGTCGGCACCGTTTGAAGCATGAAGTAAAGTAAACAACAACAACCACAAATACTGTACAAATATTTCTATTTTAAAAACATGAGTAGAAGAAGAGCAGTAGGAGTGGGTGCAATTAAGGGAAAGAATGTAGCGCAGGTATTAAAAGTTAACATTTTATTTACTTAATGTATGTATAAGTGTTTACAATATGCTATTGCAACGTAACTATAATTCGGACATATTACTTCGGATACGAATCTACCTACAGTACAGCCCACGCGGAACCATCAAAGTCCGCGGCTTCGCCACGGACAGAATTTTTAGTACTCGACGGCCGCGCGCGTACTTATGCGGCGACCCTCGGCATCGATCCGCGCAACGAGGCCGAGTCTGTATTAACCTCGCGTACTTTCGCGGAATAAATCCGCCGCATACATACGCGGCAGATCGAGTGCAAAAAATATACACCTACATGTACATGTACATTTGTAGCGCAGAAACCTATATTTACGCTGAAGCAATTACATTTGTCGGTGTTTAATTGCTTTTAATTGATTCTGTGATTAAACTAATTAAAAACTGAAAGTAGTTGCAGATTCACAGTTTGACATTTTGAGTATTTATTTTTTCGGATTAACGAATGCAACACTGTGTGGAGCAATTACATTTGTCGGTTGTTTAATTGCTTTCACGAGAGGGCTTTCGTTTGCAGTTGCAGTTTCACAGTTTGATTTGTTGATATATATTATTATGCATTTAAATATTGGCGGCAAAAATGCAATTGGAAACGTTACAGACAAAGATAAATTAAATAAGTAATTCAGGCAATTTAGTAACATGCAAACGCACCGTTAATTGTTAACAGAATTTCGCTTTCATTTTCGCAAGGATTTCAGAAATTCCCCCGGAAGCACGTTTTTTTGCATGGATTTGCGTATGACGCGATTAAACGTTGCTCTGTATCGTATTGCATTCTATCTAAATTGAAGTTTTAATATTATGTTGTTATTATTACATTAAATATAAAATTGGAATATCGGATATATATGCACATTAGAAATGCGGTATGTATAAAGTTTCTTCTTTCAATTTCACACCCCTGAAAACACAATACACACAATGGGTAAATTTTTCGGATTAATGAATGCAACACTGTGTTTGTTCATGGGATGCTTTTTGTCCGCCCCCTATGACAATGACGGGAGTGTTTTGTCCTGGAAGGGTTACATTGATGTGTTTTATGATAATATTGTAATACTCTGTAATGTGTAATATTGCGTTTAGAAACGGGACTGCAATCACTAAAAACAAAACAACAACATGCTTTTTTATTAACTATATTATCTATTTTGAATCCGCTCACATTAAATTAATTATGATTTTAAATATAATTATAATTTTTCTTTTAAAATGTATTGACTAACTAATCATTTTTCAAAGATTTTTATTTTATGATGCGCATCGACTCGGCGTCATCGCGGACCGCCGCTTGCCTCGGCATGTTGTGGCGGACAGAGGCGAAGCCTCGCGGCAAAATGCCGCGTGCCGCCGCGAACTGACGCGGCTTTAACGGCCGACTCGGCATCAACTCGTTGCGCCTTGCCGCCGCGGATCGCGAAATATGTTTGTTCTGCGTGGGCTGTACTGTATCTATCTATGTATACTGCAACACACTCTCTCGAGTATTATGTGCAGGTGAATCTGGGTCCCTTTGCCTGCCTGATAACAAGTTCAGCCTGGATCCGTTCGCCCTAAGTTTTATTATAAAAAAATGGCTTTATTTCTGTATAATATTCATGTAGAGCATTTATTTTTCTCCTTCTTTATAAACTACCCATAAAAGGCACTTTCCCTGTCGAGGAAAGAGAGTACAAAATTGCCTTCCAAAAATTCTCAAAAGGAAGGAAAATTGCATCAACTTTGTTCCAAAAGCACATTATATGCAAGATAACAAATAAAATGAGCACTGAAACATAAAATTTTAGAAAAAAAGGCATGTTACTTTCAAGTATAAGAATATTAAGATTGGTTTTTGCAAATTATAAGTACCAAGCTATTAAAAAGACCCATAATTCCCCATTTGAAGATTTCATGACACATATTTTCCCAATTTCAGGGGGTTTTGAACTTTTTTTTTTCCAATTGGCACAGCTAGTACTAGTACTTTTCCCAATTGAGCAAAAAAAATGCCGTATAATAATTAATAAAGTCTTATAAATTTCTTCTTTAGATAAAGCACTCCTTCTAAATAGAAGAAATTTTGCCAAAGACAATTTTGTGCCGTTCTTATTTGACCGATCGTAAAATGAATTATCATTTTGATTGATGCAATATGTGCAAACTTTTTAATGAAAATCAGACAAAATCGAAAGTAAGTTAATGTACAAGATACAAGAAACAAGAAGATTTATTTAACGTTGGACATTATAAACAATGAACATAAGCTAATAGCTTTTTCCCGACAAACAAAAGTACATGGTATACATAACAAATAATAGCAGCTTCTAAATGTTCACAAATATGAAGATCAACCTGTATTCATCTGCATTCAATATGTTTGATATACACATCGCTGTCTCCACAGACTATACATGCATATTTAAACCTCACTGTGGTATGATACACAGGATAGTACAATGTAGTACCTTTGCATTTGATATGGCCTTAAAATACAAACCCAGTTAGATTTTCCTCAATTGCAATACTTCTTGGGATAGCAATTAGCAACTTCTATCATAAAAACACCATCAAGAGAATGCATGATAAAAATCACCCATCTGCTGATAAATCGCTGCTGAGGTGTTTACAACAACACTGCGGATTCAGGCTTGATTCCTGATAAAAGGGGGCTATAAGGAGCAATAAAGGGACTAGCGATCGTATGTTTTAGCCACACAGAGCTTGAATAGCAAGTTTTAAAGTAAACTTATAGAACCAACATAGTGTTTTTTCAAGAATATGGGAACAAATTGTCTCAAATCTGAACAGCAGGACAAACAGCCGAAAAGTGGGACTGTCCCACTGAAATCTAACGTGTGCCATGTATGAATAGTTTAGGGCCAGTGGACCTAGGGTAAACACGTTGTACTGGCAAACTGACCCAAATCTTTTGGATGGTGGCCTTCATAAGAATAGCTTTTTACCAACTGACATAACATAGACCTGATTTATTCTATTATGTTCAATTTACACATAGTTTTGTTTCTTTTTTAAATATAAACTTTATTTATTTTGATGTACTTTTCAGGCACGATTTAAAGATAAAGGAACAGAAATTGCTGATGATCAGTTTGCTCAGGTAAAGTAAAACACTTATTTAACACCCTTAAATCCCCTGCCATAATAATGGATTGAACCCATGATCAGGTTCCAGTTCCAGGTCAGATGCTCTACTGCTTCGCTGTAAAAACTAGCTCTTGTAGAGTTTGCTTCTTATACCTCACCCTACTATACTTATTGAATTCCTTAAAATAAAATAAATAGCAACTTCAATTTACTTAATAAAAATGCAATTTAATACCCATACAAATAGAACACATTCACCTCAAAACCAAGCAATACAACTATGAACTGCTTCAGATTTATGACCATATATCCAAATAATTTCACTCGAGGGAAGCACTTTTAACTGAAACAAAATCTTATTTGTCTAACTTACAATTCCATGACTGTCCAAAACATTGCAATTTTGATTGACATTGTAAATTTAGCATTATTTCATTTTTACAACTGTTAATTCCATACTGTGCAAAACCTCTGTATTGCCTGTCAGACACATTGCCCTAAGATGTTGGAATCTGGTTAGAAACTTGTCAATCTGTCAGACATGCACACTTGTTACCCTGTCAGACAGAGCTGTCCGTTTTTTTGCTTCTGTCAGACAGAGCTGTCCGATTTGTATGCCCCCCTTCGAAGAAGAGGGGGTATATTGCTTTGCTCATGTCGGTCGGTCGGTCTGTCGGTCGGTACGTCCACCAGATGGTTTCCGGATGATAACTCAAGAACGCTTAGGCCTAGGATCATGAAACTTCATAGGAACATTGATCATGACTCGCAGATGACCCCTATTGATTTTGAGGTCACTATG
>VMBQ01006268.1:0-11669 GCA_007657795.1 Dreissena rostriformis | reverse complement strand
AAGGCCAGCATTTTTAAATTATTTGTTTTACGGGAAATTTTTCAAAAAAAATTGAGGGGGGGGGGGGGATAAATAAAAATAAAAATAAAAGCATGAAAAGTGAGCAGTCGACCAAAAAATTAAAATAAAACTGTCTGAACCAATTTTTTTATTTTTTTTTTGAAAATTTAAAATCTTAGCCAATTTAACCTTATGTAAACTTGCATTAACCTTTAAGTGTTTTATATATCCATAACACTGTTGAAGAAGCTTTTTATAATAATAGTTAACATACTTTTATATATATTTATAGGTAAAATCACCTTTTGCATGTATATTGCTTTAATAGAGACTAAACACACCAGGTGTGTAGTGTAGTATAGTGTAGTAGTGGTGATGTTGTTGTACTTCTAACACTACATTTCCTACATGTACATGTAGCACCTCGACTGTCATGCCATCTTTAATCAAAGCGCTAAAGGCACTGAATTTGTTCGCTGTTGTATAATCTTAGACGCAACTCAGCTTTCGAAATTATGTTATAGCTTTTTTTATATCGCAAGTTTGAAATGACCACAACCCATTCAAATTTATAAAGAGTGTGTCTTTAAAGCACAGGTCGAGATGTGTGTTTTTTTTCAAATCATTGATACAGCTTATCAGTGTGCACAGGCTTATCTTATTTGACATGCATTAAGCCCCGTTTTCCCTGAAAGCAGCCAATATGTACAGATTTCAATGATAAACACTAGACTGGCCAACATTGAGAACAGGGGGATGAGGTGGTTATTGTCGTCTGCTAAATTTTACTGCAGTTATCCACACAGGCAGTCATGGGTTACGGGCCTAGCTAAGCCATACACTGTACTGATTTGCAAAATTGCGTCTGCATTATTTGTGAGCTTCGCTCACAAATAAAAATGCTGGTTTGCTGTGGCATACATCTCATCTATTATTTAAGTGTTTTTTTTTTACTTTGTATGATGTTCATTGTTTTCTTCAGAAGCTGTGTTGCATACTTTTTTTCTAAATATAGTATATATATGGGTGGGTGGGGAATGGGATTGTTGATGCAAGTACCTGTGGTTCGGTCCTCATGTTCATCATAAAGTAACGTTAAGTTGTACTTCTTGGACATTTTCGGGATGTGGGTTTTAATCAATAAACATATTATAGGATCTTCATTTAAATAAATACGCATATTTATTAACCCTACCCAAAACTTCTTATAACATCGAATGATATGTTTGGTGCCATCTCTGCATCATCTGCAAATACGCTAATAATTGTTATGTTCGTTTCACATTATATGTGAATGATTTCATAAATTGTGTTTTTAAGATTAACTTTTCTAATTGAAATGATTTCTTTTCCAATTTAAATTAATTTGATTTTGAAATATTCCCCATGTGCCTGATTGTTGTTATTAACGGACGCCATTTGCGAAAATACGATATAAAAATCATTTGTAAAATACTCACCGATTGGCTAATAGTGTGTGGTATTGGCTGCAACAGCCAATTAAAATCGCTGACGCTTTACAAGTCGACTTTGCACAACGAATTTAAAAACAACATGTTTAAAAAACAAATTTTTAACCACACTTTCGGCAATCTGCGCATTTTTTTCAAGTTTTGGATAAAATACCAGGTCGGCGGGTGAAATGTAAATGAAAAACCCGAAAATGACTTTTATTTTTATTTGTATTTGTCGAAATATAGGGTCGGCGCTCCCGTAGAACAGAAAATATAAAAATGTTGGCCTTATATATCATTAATATACACTATAAAATTAAAGGGATTTCATTAAATTGTTTTCAATATTTCTGTATCTTTCATATTTTTGTGTGTAAATTATCATTTCTGGCCCACCATAGGGGTAGTGTCTTTATTGGTTTTATCTGGAAGTTTGCAACAGTGTTTATACACTGTGTTTAATCTTTAGAATATCTAAGATAATTTACATGTTATTCACAGTTTTGTCTCGCAATTAAGCCAACAGAGGCAACCGGGTTACCCGACTTGCGTTATCTTACAATGGCCAATCATTTTAATTGTAATTGCTTTATCCATGTATTAAATCCATGATTATCTCATCAGAATTTAGTTACTCAAATATTAACCAACATATTTTGTTTGAAATAAGTATTAATTAATTTAGGCTTGAGAGCGTTTATTTCCAACTCGCTATAATATGTTCTAGATACATCAATAATTTAGAATTAAAGCAAGTTAAATTAATTCACAATGCCACCCTCATTTTTTTTTTAAATGATTACTCTATCCCCTTTTTAAAAGCTGCATTTAAAGCTATAGTGGTATTTGTGCCAAATAGGAACAGTACTGTACTTAGGATGTTTTTAAGTTCGGACGAATACTGAAAATGATATTTGAATATTTGTTTTTCATTATTTGAATACATTCAAATATTTAATTGTTTAACCTTAGATTTTTTCCCCAAAATCAGATAAAAACCCCTGCCTCATCATGGGCTCATGAGGGGGAATTTTCGCGGCGTTTCCCTTTTANAGTAAAAAAAAAAAAAACACTTTTGTATAAATATTACAAAACTGTCATTGGTAATACAATTATCTGTGATTATTAAATGGGCATATCATCGCATTTTTATTACATTATTCAAATTAAAAATCAATGTTTATTTCATAAAATGGTGCTTAAAACCCAGTTTAAAAAAAGAACACATTGGCCAAATATATTTGTTGGATGAACAAATACAGTACGTTGTTATTTCGCACTGTTTCCAACTTTGCGTGTTTAATGATTCATTTTACCTGCACAATATCAAGACACTTTGTAACATTTTAATACGTGTCCAATCATTAAACAATATTTACATCAATCTTAATGTAATATCTCTTTAAGTGGTATCTTGAAAATCAACATTTTAAAAGTGCTTGCTACCAAACTAAATGAACATATTGCACTTGATTGCAATCCCAGCCATTATTTGAGACGCGTTCTGGAAAAACTGAACTTAATGTATTGCCTAAAGTGTCCTCCCTGATTAGCTTGTGCAGTCCGCACATCCTAATCAGAGACGAAACTTTCCGTTTGTCTTGTCATATTCGTTTAAAGGAAAACTGTTCTAAACGAAAATGCAATCTTGGCATAAAGTGGCACCGCTGATTAGCTGTGATTTTATGCCCCTCTCATGCGGAATAATATACGCATAACTCATGATGAAGTAACCTTCATTAGCCATATTTGCGTTTCAATAATGTAACGATCAATGTGTAGGGTTCTATTAGCCTCTCAATCTGGTAAACACTATTAAAAATGAGCCTCACTCTAGGACAACGGGGCTTTATTCTTGTGCGTTAAGTGTCTTCCCNCTGCACATTTTGAGTGGTGAAAGGTCAAGGGCAAGGTCATCCTTCAAGGTCCAAAAAAAAAATGCATGTGCATCGCATGGAGCTGCACATTTTGAGTGGTGATAGGTCAATGTCAAGGTCATCCTTCAAGGTCAAAGGTTTTGTGGTTTTTTTTCAAAGCGGCGCAGTAGGGGGCATTGTGTTTCTGACAAACACATCTCTTGTTTGTTTTTTTTAGGGGGAATCTTTTTCCAAAAAAGGGGAAAAAAGTATACTTTTTTTATGGGGGACGGGGCCGATATTCGGCCCCAAAAAACGCAGATCAAGGGCCCTGTCTTATAATCCCATTTCACCACAAATTCAATTACAAATCAATAATTCTGATACAGAACAATACAGAGCAATGTTTTAAAGCGTCAAACGCAGTCATGCATAAAACATGCTTCACAGTGACTCTCGATTGGTTTGCGTTAAGCGTCCTTTGTCCAATTATGTATACCAATATGCTTAATTAAGTGTTTCCGAGACCCCTGTATAATATATATGTTATATAACATGTTTGTTTGTTAAAAATACTAGCCGGTAATATTTTTGTGGGGTACAACTTAATAATTAACATTTATTCCAAATGCTGTTATTGATTTATTTCAGATAACAGAATGTGTGAGCGCTACTTTCCATGCATTTTTGGCTGAAGCAGACAAGAATGAATTGCAGGTGAACCAAGTGTTTTAGATGATCTAAAACTTCCCCTTTCTGTGGCATGTGAAGAGTTTCAAATTGTTGAAGTACCAGTACATTGTCTGAGAGTTCCTGATCATTTTTAACAGTTTTCATATAAAATAATAAGATTGGATTGAACTTTTGCAATGTAAACATTACAAAAGACTACAACAATACAGTGTTCATAAGTAATCTTAAATGATATGCTCAAAGTGATGTGGAGTGGATGCACGGTAAACAAATTTCATAGATGTGTTTTAACCCATTTCATTGCAGACGTAGACCAATATAGTCCTTGATGGAAAGACCTGAGCAAAGACAAAAACAACAATTTTACAAACAATTAAAACATTCCATAATATTAAATAAAAAATTAAATGATTATAACACACATTTCATAATACAGTAATACAGAACTGTCCTACTCAATATAAAATGATATTAAAATTCACCAGGTTGGTTAAACAAAGGTGCACAAGACATTTATGTATTTGTGTCAACTTATTGCACAACGTGCTGATGGTGAGCTTTAATGATCTTGTTTTGTCCATTGTTTGTCTATGTGTAGTGCGTCCTCAACGTTTACCTTGTCAACACTTATAAGAGGCAACATTTATTGTCTTATCTTCATGAAATTTTGTCAGAATATTTTTCCCAATGATAATTTTGCAGAGTTCGAAACTGGGTCAAGTGAGGTCAAAACTAGGTCACTAGGTCAAATTAAAGATAAAACTTGTTAATATTCGAGAAGTCACATTTACAGCATAATCTTCCATGAAACTTGGTCCAAAGATGTGTTCTTATGATATCTGGGCTTCATTCAAAAATGATTCCAGGGAAGAGACCGTTTTCCTTACATGGCCATAGTGAAACCTTGTTAACACTATTCAGTATTGGCTTGATTTATTGTCCATGAAACTTGGTCAGAACATTTGTTCAAATCAAATCTAGAAGGAGTTTGAAACGGCAGGGTCACATGAGGTCAAAAACTTAGTCACATGGTTAAATTATAAAAAAAGGCTTGTTAACACTCATTAAGTCACATTTTTATGCCCCCGGTAGGGTGGCATATAGTGATTGCACTGTCCGTCTGTCTGTCTGTCCTTCTGAAATTCCGTCACACTTTGCGTTTAGGTTTTGAAAAATGCTCATAACTTCTATGTCCCTTGAGATATAACCTTCACATTTGGTATGCATATGTATATGGACAAGGCCTTTCCATACGCACACAAATTTTTACCCCTGTGACCTTGACCTTGAAGTAAGGGTCTGCGTTTAGGTTTCAAAATCTGTGTTTAGGTTTCGAAAAATGCTCATAACTTATATGTCCCTTGAGATATAACCTTCATATTTGGTATGCATGTGTATATGGACAAGGCCTTTCCATACGCACACAAATTTTGACCCCTGTGACCTTGACCTTGAAGTAAGGGTCTGCGTTTAGGTTTCAAAATCTGCGTTTAGGTTTCGAAAAATGCTCATAACTTCTATGTCCCTTGAGATATAACCTTCATATTTGGTATGCATGTGTATATGGACAAGGCCTTTCCATACGCACAAAAATTTTGACCCCTGTGACCTTGACCTTGAAGTAAGGGTCTGCGTTTAGGTTTCAAAATCTGCGTTTAGGTTTCGAAAAATGCTCATAACTTCTATGTCCCTTGAGATATAACCTTCATATTTGGTATGCATGTGTATATGGACAAGGCCTTTCCATACGCACAAAAATTTTGACCCCTGTGACCTTGACCTTGAAGTAAGGGTCTGCGTTTAGGTTTCAAAATCTGCGTTTAGGTTTCGAAAAATGCTCATAACTTCTATGTCCCTTGAGATATAACCTTCATATTTGGTATGCATGTGTATATGGACAAGGCCTTTCCATACGCACAAAAATTTTGACCCCTGTGACCTTGACCTTGAAGTAAGGGTCTGCGTTTAGGTTTCAAAATCTGCGTTTAGGTTTCGAAAAATGCTCATAACTTCTATGTCCCTTGAGATATAACCTTCATATTTGGTATGCATGTGTATATGGACAAGGCCTTTCCATACGCACAAAAATTTTGACCCCTGTGACCTTGACCTTGAAGTAAGGGTCTGCGTTTAGGTTTCAAAATCTGCGTTTAGGTTTCGAAAAATGCTCATAACTTCTATGTCCCTTGAGATATAACCTTCATATTTGGTATGCATGTGTATATGGACAAGGCCTTTCCATACGCACAAAAATTTTGACCCCTGTGACCTTGACCTTGAAGTAAGGGTCTGCGTTTAGGTTTCAAAATCTGCGTTTAGGTTTCGAAAAATGCTCATAACTTCTATGTCCCTTGAGATATAACCTTCATATTTGGTATGCATGTGTATATGGACAAGGCCTTTCCATACGCACAAAAATTTTGACCCCTGTGACCTTGACCTTGAAGTAAGGGTCTGCGTTTAGGTTTCAAAATCTGCGTTTAGGTTTCGAAAAATGCTCATAACTTCTATGTCCCTTGAGATATAACCTTCATATTTGGTATGCATGTGTATATGGACAAGGCCTTTCCATACGCACAAAAATTTTGACCCCTGTGACCTTGACCTTGAAGTAAGGGTCTGCG
This sequence comes from Dreissena rostriformis, assembly GCA_007657795.1. Classification (NCBI taxonomy): domain Eukaryota; kingdom Metazoa; phylum Mollusca; class Bivalvia; order Myida; family Dreissenidae; genus Dreissena; species Dreissena rostriformis. The sequence continues at coordinate 5,042 of VMBQ01006268.1, read as the reverse complement.
TTTAGGTTTCAAAATCTGCGTTTAGGTTTCGAAAAATGCTCATAACTTCTATGTCCCTTGAGATATAACCTTCATATTTGGTATGCATGTGTATATGGACAAGGCCTTTCCATACGCACAAAAATTTTGACCCCTGTGACCTTGACCTTGAAGTAAGGGTCTGCGTTTAGGTTTCAAAATCTGCGTTTAGGTTTCGAAAAATGCTCATAACTTCTATGTCCCTTGAGATATAACCTTCATATTTGGTATGCATGTGTATATGGACAAGGCCTTTCCATACGCACACAAATTTTGACCGTCCGTCCGCCTGTGTGTCTGTCCGAAAACTTTAACGTTGGTCATAACTTTTGCAATATTGAAGATAGCAACTTGATATTTGGCATGCATGTGTATCTCATGGAGCTGCACATTTTGAGTGGTGAAAGGTCAAGGTCATCCTTCAAGGTAAAAAAAAAAATGCATGTGCATCTCATGGAGCTGCACATTTTGATTGGTGAAAGGTCAAGGTCATCCTTCAAGGTCAAAGGTCATTTAAAAAAAAAAAAATCAAAGCGGCGCAGTAGGGGGCATTGTGTTTCTGACAAACACATCTCTTGTTAGTCCAATCTTTCTGAAACTTGGTCAGAAGTTTTTTCAAATGAGTTAAAAAATGGTTCCGGTCTGTTTAAAAAATATGCCATCCAGAGGGCGGGGAAGATTTGCTTACATGGCTATAGTGAAACCTTGTAAACACTACAGAAGTCTCATTTTTAGTCAAATCATTATGAAACATTCTCAGATCACTTGATATACTCATATATCTTCCGAGTTCGAAAATGGTTCCGGTCTGTTGAAAAATATAGCCAACAGGGGGAGGGGCAGTTTTCTTTATATGAATATAGAGAACCTTGTTAACACTCTAGAAGTCACACTAAACTTGGTCAGGATATTTGTTCTTATGGTTTCTCGACCAAATCTGAAAATGTTTCCTGTCTGTTGAAAAACATGTTTTCCTTATATGGCTATAATGAAACCATGTTAATTTTCTAGAAGTATTTTTATGCCCCCTTCTTCGAAGAAGAGGGGGTATATTGTTTTTGGCCTGTCATTCTGTCTGTCTGTCCCAAAACTTTTAAGGTCAAAATATGGAACTTTAAGGTCAAAATATGGAACTTTAAGGTCAAAATATGGAACACTAAGTCAAAATAGGGAAATTTTATTTCAAAGCGGTGCAGTAGGGGGCATTGTGTTTCTGACAAACACATCTCTTGTTTTGTCCTATCATCATGAATATTTGTTCCTATGATACCTCAGCCAAGGTTGAAAATGGTTAAGGTCTGTTGAATAATATGGTGGCCAGGGGGCCTTGCACTTTTCCTAATATGGCTTAAGTTAAACCTTGTTAACACTCAAGAACTCGCACTTTATGTCCAGTCTTCATGAAACTTGGTGAGAAAAATTGTTCTGATGATATCTCTTTCTCTTCAAAAAAGGTGATGGTTCATTGACAAACATGGCAGTTTTCCTGTATAGCTTAAGTCAAACCCAATAAGCAGTCTAGAAGTCACATTTTTGGTCCAATCATCATGAAAGGCTGTCAAAGATTTGTTCTCATGATATTTCATTTGAGTTAAAAATGATTCTTTTCTGTTGAAAAACATGGCTGCCATGGGACAGGGCAGTTTGTCTTATTTAGCTTTATTGAAACCTTTGTTGTTACACTCTATAAGTCACATTTTTGGTCCAATCACATGTATCTTGCTAAGAACATGTGTTTTGATGATATCTTGGCCAAGTTCTAAAATAGTTCAATCCCGTTGAAAAACATGGCCGCCGATGGGAAAGGCCAGTTTTCCTTATATGGCTATAGTGAAATTTGTCGATGACTGTCAGTACTTATTCCAAGTTTAAAGTGAATTGGACACTAAAATTCCCAATTCAACAGGCATTGGTCATTTTTCCAAAATAAAAAGAGAAAAATCCTTGTGTTGGTAGGTCTGTAAGTCTGCATAAAATCGTGTGTGTGTGTGCTAGAACTTCTTTTATATTTCGCAAGCAGTTAAATTGAAATTCCAAATATGTCTTTACAGTGAAGTGAAGATGTGCAAGACACCTTTTTTATGCCTATTGATCCAAACAGTTTCCAGTTATTTGCCCTTAAATATAGCTGACAAAGAGGTATTAGTCATGTTTGTGAACAAGCTCTTGTTTTTAGCTTGTCAGCATTTATTCTTTCTTTGTTTAATAATTAAGAATGTTAGCACTTCATAACATTTGACTGTGAAAGTGAGGGCTAATTTACATGTTCTCTGAAATCCTTTTGCAGTATGTCACAGAACTGAATGGTGTTCATCAGAAATACAAGGAGACTGTTCCACACAGTGAAAGGGAAGACTACAAGTTGACAGGTACAGTCTTAGAAATTCCCTTTTTGAATTTACTCATCCTAGCCTGTCAGGTTTTTTACTTTACAACTTTTTATTGCCCAAAACAATTTTTAAAAGTCTTAACTTAAAACAAAGAAAACAAAAATTGAAAGTTGGGTACCAGAATGAAATTGCATATTTTATTCAATCACTTTATTAAGGTCAAAAGGCATAAAATACATCTTTATTTAATTGGCAGGCGTCATTGTGAATGAAAGACACCTTTGACATATCTGTTTTGCTCATAATTGTTTTCTGAGGACAAACAGGGAAGAAAATCATTATTCACCTGTACGTCAGAATGCAATGATACTGAGATTGGTGTGACGGATGATGTTTTCGAATGAAATCCCGTTGAAAACATGGATGCAAATGACACTTTTCTACGTAGATTGAATATTTATGAAATGTTCATGATCATGATGTGTTCATGCTGAGCTTTTATGACTGAGTGTTTTTTTCCGTNCTTTTCAGGGCAATATCTCAGAAACTATATAAGATTTCAAAATTAAACTTCATATGTGTATAGATATCAATGAGGAGAAGTGCCATGCACAAGAAGCATAACCATACACTTTCTCAAATAAGAGTAAGTGCCCTTTGTTGTTTTTGTATGATGTAACTTCTTAGTGCTTTATATCAGATACAAGATTTCAATATGAAACTTCAAGGGTGTATAGATATCAATGAGGAGAATTTCGATGCATAAAAACAATAACCCTATATTCCGTTCATTCTCCACCCATCCATAAAAAAGTTTCTTTTGCTGGGGATATGAATTTTTTTTAAATTGCTTGTTTTATGAACACTCTAGAGACCACATATATTGTCCAGTCTTTATGAAACTTGGTCAGAACAATCATATCTTGGCCGAGTTTGAAACTTGGTCATAAATGGTCAAAAAGTAGGTTACTAGATTAAGCTTGTTATTACTCTAGAAGTCATATTTTAAGTCAGATCTTCATAAAAATTGGTCATAACATTTGTGCTAATGGTATCTCGGGCCAAGTGCCAAAAATGGTTCCTGTCTGTTGAAAGACATGGCCGCCAGGGGTCATGGAAATCTTCCCTGTTTGGTTATATTGAAACATAGTTAAATCTTTCGCCCAATCTTTATGAAACTTGCTCATACTGTTTGTTCTATATGTTGCGAAAATGGTTTTTGTCTGTAGAACAAATGGTGTTTGTTTAGCATGTATTTTTGGCTAAAGTGCAACCTTCTAACACAGTTTAAGGTTGTTTCCTTCGGAAGATGATTGAAATCGTTAAAAGAGGAACTATGATAGTGTGATGTTGAAGTTGTATTTGATGATGATGATGAGGAGGAGAGACAACCAGCCACTGGCTAACTGGGTTGTTCCAGTAGAGTTGTCCCTATAAATTAAAGTGATATTAGACGCATCTTACAGTATATAGGTGTCTATCGCAACCGTTGTTTATTTTTGGTGTTTTCACTTCATATACACTTATATTTGTTAATGCAGCATCAACATACTAAAACAATATCCGGGAAAAAGAAAAATAATGCATTTGAAATAGCATCTGTACTTTCGTTTTGACGTATTTTTGGTTAGTTCAAAATCTGGGACAAACCACGAAAACATATGACAATTCTGAAATTATGATTGCATTTACCTTCGTGTCCCTGTCAACCACCTCTTCGGCCATACTTCTTCAAAGATATATGTTATAAATGAGGTGTCAGTAAAGTGACTTTATGACAAAGACTCAAATCGTATCGCTATCGTCAATACGCTGCAGTTCAGCTCGGCTAGTTTAGCTTACAGGACTGGGTTAGTCACGTAAAATATCGAATATAATATATATTTTTATAAAAAACTGGTAGCAAGACGAGTTGCAGATAATTGGTCAGTTACCACGTTTTAACTAACTCTTTTGACCTGTTAATTCTTTTCAGCTCAATTCAACAGTGAAAAATGCGTCTAATATCACTTTAATCTTAGGTTTAAAAATGTATATGTATCTTGTAAATATTTTCAATGATCAAAAGTTTGTCATAATAATGTTCATAGAAAATAAATATTTATGTTTCATAAAGGGCTTTTATCCTTCTGAAGTCCACAGTCTCTAAAAAGTTTAGTTCNGGTCATCCTTTAAGGTCAAAGGTCAATTATATGGGTCAAAATTGCTCATTTTGGCCATAACTTCTGCAATATTCAACATAGCAACTTGGTATTTGGCATGCATGTGTATTTCATGGACCTGCACATGGCCATCCTTCAAGGTCAAAGGTCAAATATACGAGTCAAAATCGCAATAGGGGACATAGTGTTTCACAAACACATCTTGTTTAATAATTTATTTTGAAACATATTCCTATTTAGCAGTTTGCAAAGTGTAGTTATTGATAAATGGAAATTATCACTAAACAATAGATTGTGGGCTAGAGTTAAATGTTAAAAAAACAACATGGTCTGAGTTAGATTCGTTCTTGAACCTGATGGAAAAAAATTACATTTAGGACTACTGAGCCACGAACACAACGGATTTTCAAATTTAATGTTTGTGTTTTATTTTGCAATCCTTTCAAAGCAAGGCCAACCATTGCAAATACAGTAAACAGCATTCATTTCTATTTGAGCTCAGTTGAATTATCCTAAGGGATATTGAATAATA
>VMBQ01006267.1:0-57016 GCA_007657795.1 Dreissena rostriformis | reverse complement strand
TAGTGTGTATATATTTATATATTGCACCATATTTGTAAATGCACATACATTGTAAAAACTGTAAAACGAGAAGCACTCCCACTGTTTGGCATTTCATTATGTACATTTTATTTTTAATATCCAACCAACACTCAATGAATGAGAACTGACACAGTTGCTTTGGATGAACTCAACTTGTTCATGGCTATTATATATCCTACAAAGGAAATTTATTCCGAACGGAAACAAAACGATGCTAGCACACCGAAGAGTTCAGCAATGAGCTAGGCTTTATGATGATGTCTTATCATAACTTATGCAGTTAATTTCCGTTTGTTTCTGTGACTGAATTAATATTGGGATAGTTAGTATGATGGTGCAGAACACTATTTACATTTGAATATGTTCAAACGTTATCAACTTTCAATTTTCATAATTCTAATAAATCCCGCGAAAAAAAATACCAAACGCTTATGTCTATAATAAGCATTTCATTATCAAATCACTTGAACATAAGATTGTCCATGATGTATCGTGAGTTTAATGTACAATATATACAAATGTCAAAAAGACATTTTCTTACTTATACTATGAGTAAACATTTTGGTTAGTTTACGCATTGAAATCCACCACTAAAGTTAAATCATGTACATAGAAGTAAAGCTATAAACACATGTTGTATATACATTTTTGGAAAATATTTTAAATTGTATACAAATCTATACTATTTAAAATAGTGCAAACTAATAGGAAGAAAATGTAAACAAGGTAGCCCACCTTGAGATTCGAGTGGTGTTTTGTGTCTTTGAATAGAATACATGCATTCATGTTTAAATAGATGATATGTTTTTTTTTTTAACTCATTTTGTAAAATTTAAATGCACTTTTTTGAAAGTATGTTCTTTATCTGAACAGAACACAACATAAACTTAAAAATTACACGATTACACGATTACACAATTATTGTTCTATAAATATACAGATAAAAGATGCTTGGTATGAAATAAGCTCCATTTTTTAACACTTAAAAAAATTCTTCTATGAATATATCTTAACGAGAACTGCACATGTATCAGTCAGTTCACTCAAAAATTTAAATCGAGCAACATGTTGGCTAATTCAGGACACTGTAACTCAATGCATTCACGTTTAAAAAAAAGCCCTCAAAGGCTCTATCATATGTATCAATTCGTTAATAAACTTAATCGCACACGTGTAGGTTCCACAAATCAGAATGTAATAAGAAATCGGAATGTTTCCTGTTGTAACTAAAAGATAGACATACATGTTTTTGTTTAAGCTTGTATTTTCACTTTAAAGATGTACTGCTTCGTTGTATTTGTATTAAAAAAGCGTAATAATCTTGTTATCGTGTATCTAATAAGTTCATTATATATTTTCCTCAATCACCTAAGAGATCCCGTTACATTGTGTTATCTTTTGTAGATTAGTACACCATATAATGTCGCGTGTTTGAATATTTAAGTTGCAGGACAGACAGCCTTATTGACTACATACAAAAGTAATTTCTTACAAGTTATTAGTTTGTTAGAACACTCAGCATATAACCTACGTTCTACTTTTTAATATGGTGTGTGGTTTGTGATAGGGAGTATGGGATGCATATGTATTAAACATTATTAATTGACTTTATAATATTAGACGAGAATGTGTTCAATTTGTTCGCCCCATACAAGTTGAGCCTCGCAAATAAAGCTCAAAACTCGCCGTATACGAGAAAAAGGCGGCCAATATGGAAACACACGACCAATACGGGAAAAGGTCGGCCAATACGAGATTCAGCCAATCAGAAACCAGGAAAAACTCGGCCTTATATGAGAATCTTTCAACAGTGGCAGGTTGATTCCTTCGCAGATATGTGTCGCGTTCTGAGAAAACTGGGCATAATGCATGTGCGTAAAGTGTCGTCCCAGATTAGCCTGTGCAGTCCGCACAGTCTAATCAGGGACGACACTTTCCGCCTAAACTGGATTTTTGCTAAGAAGAGACTTCATTTTAACGAAAAATATGATAATATTACAAAGTTAATTAATAAAATTGTCATTAATTAGTTGAATTCATATTGGCTTTGTTATTTAGCTTCAGACAGCCGTATTGGCATTCGGCCTGCGGCCTCAGGCCAATACGGCTGTCTTCAGCTCAATAACAAAGCCAATATGAATCCAACTTATTAATAACATTATAATTTTATTGTTTTGCATTTTATTGAACCTGATCCGATATGGACGTATTTTTAATGGAAACTATAAAAGGGAAATTTTAATGGAAACTATAAAAGGGAAACGTTTCATTTTTTTCCCTATCACGTTATCATGTATCATGATAGTGTTAATGTATTTCCGATTCGAACCTCATACTCAAGGGTCACCCATTCGTTGTTTCGCTTTTGCGGATATGATTCATGCGTTTCAATATTGTAATAATTCAAGCTTTAGTGCAATCCGCTTACATTGTTCATTGTTTGCTGATACCGACATCCATGTTGTGAAGGCAAATGTCACCGCGGATTTCAATTCACATAAGTCATGTGGGGGATGCATAAGTAAAGAATGCACTTAGTAGGAAAATATTAAATTAATATCAACATCATCATTGTCAGCATTATCTAAATGTCATTACAATAATAAGGAGAAGCAGCAGCATCACCACAACAGCAAAACAAGAACATTTTTAATAATTATGTATTTTAAGCAATCCTCATCGAGATAGAGGACTCAATGTATCATGCATAATAGCATTAGTAATACTGACCAATATACATGTTTATCCAATAATGGTTGCTCAGTTATTGATTACTTGATTAAAAAAGTATTTAATTTCTCGCTGAACTGTAATAACATTTCCCGTGCTGGTTCATACTATTCAGAGACTAGGTATAAATGGGATTCTACGTTGAGAGAGCAGTTTCGCTCACGAATTATTTCACAATTGCCTTTGTTTAATAACGTTGTTAATACCACATATTATTTAAGCAGGAATTTGGTGAAAAACATGTAACTTTTATTTACAAACAGTATTCGTGATATAGCTGACCCTTTGTTTTCGAAAGAGTGTTTTTTTTAAAGATAAGGTTGCTTTTGAAAATTATCTTAGTAGAAATAAGGAGTGATTTGACAGTGAATGAATTACAAAATGGGTAGTTGATAGGGGTAGACGTGTTTCTTTTTGAGCTCCACAAGTATGTGTTTAATTTATCTATAGCGCGGACAGAGCAAGTGGATATTGTAAAAGAGGGAATATATGCAAAGTGTTGTGATTGTGCTAAATTTTCACAGATAAAAAACATTTTTATGAAAATAATAGAAAAGCTAGCTTGTTTCAATCGAAGTCCAAAATCCACGTGCAAATATTTCGTGAGATATTGGTACCTACGAGAGAGTAATCCAATAATTGGGCAATTATATTGACGACAAAGCAAACACAATATTTTGCCAATTTTACCAATTTACGAATACAATAGTCACGACGTTCCATCGTGTTGAAGTTTAAAGAATATTAGGTTTGAAGAGCGCAGATTGTATTATTGTCGACTACATGCCAAATGCTTAAACAGGAAAAGAAAACAAAAGGGGGGCAAAAGCGTACCAAGGACGAGGCTTCTCCAAACCTCTCAAACTCCCAACCTGATAAGTGCATTATTATGTCAAATCATTCACCGGAAGGACCAGCAGGCGCGCAGATTAACAACGCAGTGTCTGTGCCACCAGGAAAATACATCCCACCACACCTTAAATTCGTAACGCCCCTACATGGACCATTGCAGGTATATATCCACAAAATATTCACCACAAGCATCGACAGAGACTCATTTGCAGCCACCACATTGGGCAACCGAATTGATTAAAGACGTAAAAAGCATAAAAGCCTCTGTAGCAAAAATAGACGAGCTTGACAAACTACTCAATAAATTAAATACAATAGTAGAAACATTGGAGAACAGAGTCAAAATCATAGAAACACGTACAGTGGAAGTGGAGACGGCTTCAAAATTCATAAACAACGAATACGAAGATGTAAAACAGCAAATTAAATTAACTGAAAGAGAAATACTTAAAATACATAACCAATACAAAGATAAAAAAACAACAGTGCAACACATCAGAACACAAACACTCAAAAATGAGCAAAAAACGAATGACCTGGAAGCTAGAAGTATGCGAGAAAATCTGTTGTTTTACGGAGCTATGGAAACACCGAATGAGAAGTGCGAAGGCATTGTGAAATATATCATATCTGAAAAACTCGGCATTGAGGAGGCCATAACCATTGATAGAGCTTATCGCCTGAGAAAATCCGCAAACGGAAAACACCGACCGATAGTGATGAAATTTCACTATTATCAACAACGGGAGCTCGTTCGGACAACCGCCTCTTCCAAAACCCGCGAACTCAAAGCAGCCGGTATATGGATCGGTATACAATAAACTAATGCAGTACTCCAACAAAGGCGAGAGACAAGCGCACTATTCAACCGAGAAGAGAGCGATGGAAAGCACGTGAAGTGGGCCGGCGCGAAACTAATATCCCGTGACAACGCTAGCAGCCAGTTCAAGTCACGAACTAGGACAAAGAGGGGAAGTTACGTATACTACCGTCGGATGTTAATTGACTCGTTCAAAAAGTCAATGATGTGGACTTTTTATGTAATGTTAATAAACTATGACCTTATTTTATTATCTGAAACCTGGACCAACAGCAAACATCAGATAAACCTCGAAATCGATGGAAACGCCAGTTTCCATTCACCTGACTATAAGCGTTTCGGAGCCAAAAAGGGTCGCTAAAGTTGCAGACTGGCAATATACTGCCGAAAAGAATAATCGGACAATATATCAATAGCAGACTTATTGATATGGAATAGTCTTGGTAAAGCTATAAAATGATTTGTTTGCCATAGACAGTGATTGTTTTTTTCTCGAAAAAGCAGATTCTCAACGTTGTAGTTATTCAGAAAAAAAAAACATATACATTATTTGTATCCACAAGTGTTTGTTTCTCTTTATAATCGTGCAAATTCTTCAAAGCGTTTGTCTCAAATCGCATATTCTTGACATTGTAGTTATTCAGAAAAAAATATATATTATTTGTATCCAAAAGTGTTTATTATTCTATATAATTATGCACATTCTTCTAATCGTATGTCTTGTAAATAAATTTGTAAATATTAGATGTGCAGTTGCAATATTAGATTCAATTATTTTTCCCTTCATAACTTACTTTGTTAACCGGTTCATAACACTATCGTCAATTGTATAAGGCATATATAATGTAGGCTATGCCTTTGTATAAGCTTTACTGCTGAAAAAAAAGTAAAGATGCCCGTAATTTATATTTAGATGCACTTCGATGCTTCAACATTTTTATGTGAGAGAGAAAAAAGAGTATACGAATATTGTCAGAAAGAAAAAATGTTGCGATTACAAACGAAGAATGGATAAAATTACAGAATTATGGATAACATTACATAATAAAGGAAAAGTAAACCAAGGGAACTTTGGAAACATTTCAAGTCAAAAACCAATAGATGTAATAAAATTCCGTTAGCGGAATTTACAGATTTTCGACAATTAGCTCGGATTATTTTGGTGCATTGAATTAAGAAGCTGAAAGTTTAAATGGTTGTAATGATTTTAATCTTCTTAATTATGTATATCCTGAATAAGATGAACCGATAAAGTTGCATGAAATAACAACTGCTGTAACATCACTTAAACGATTTAAAGCTGATGGAAGTAACAACATTTTAAATGAATATTTTATAGAATCTATTGACAGTATGTCATATCATTGGTGTGATTTATTTAACACTGTACTAAATTTCGGTTATTTTCCGGACCAGTGGACGGAAGGTATTATTATCCCCCTTCATAAAAAAGGGTTCAAATCCGATGTTCATAACTATTGAGGATTGAGGACGAATTTCATTTTGAATTTATTTGTTCAACCTGTGTTTATATAAGAAAGAAATTAATAAAAAAATATTACTATAATAATCCATCTGTTATTAAGTATGTACAATTGCTACACTCAACCAATAGGTCTGAACTAGTAAAATTGTGTTTATTAGTTAAGAAATCGTTGACTATCAGATTGAATTTGTTCAATCGTTTAACGTAATTTATCAATTGTTCATCCTCTGTACTTCAATATACATGTGTTGTGTACATATTCATGTTTTTATGCCACGATAGCGTGGCATATAGCAGTTGAACTATCAGTCCGTCTGTCTGTCTGTCAGTCTGTGTGTCCGTCCGAAAACATTAACATTGGCCATAACTTTTGCAATATTGAAGATTTTAATTGATATTTGACATGCATGTCTATCTCATGGAGCTGCACATTTTGAGTGGTGAAAGGTCAAGGTCAAGGTCATCATTCAAGGTCAAAGGTCAAACAACAAAATCCAACGGAAGTAACAAGCTTTAAAGGGGGATAATTTCTATACCTGCCAAATTATATATAGAAATTTTATTTCAAAGCAGGGGGCATTGTGTTTCTGACAAACACATCTCTTACCGACACTTGTTGTTTGCGCATATACATGTTGACATATATCAATACCAACCACATGTGTTGTTGACGATGTACATTGTGCAAGTCAAATACAATGTCTGTCCGTCTGTCTGTCAGCATTCACAACTCACAATTCTATTTGGATCTTAATGCCGTGAGCATGCAGTTACATAGCTCCCACTATATTATTTATTTATGCGGATATTAACTAAAATAATCAGATTCATTAAACACAATCAATTTGTGTTATGCATTGAAGCTCTTAAATAGTAGTAATATGTTATTGTCAGCACAATATTTCCATCATAAGTAAACAAGAGTAATGTCCCGAATGTTAGCCTCTAATGACATGCACATGAAAAATAACTAATGTGTCCACACAACAGTAGCTCTATGTATTCATAAATAAGCAATGTGCTATAGCACTGCAGTTTCGCCAGCAAGAGCGAACGCTTATTATCGGCAAGCGTTCCTTCGAAATATATATTGAACACATATTCTATTTATCATATTAAAATTCACCAACATATAACACACTGACAAATATAACGACTGACAACACATTATATAGACCTGAGTTCGCGAATTGAGGCGCAACAAACTGTATTTTCTTCAAACAATACCATCATTGTAACTACATGTATATCTATGCTGAAATGACAAAAAGTATGTCGTTCTGTTTCAGTCAAAAGTATATATGGACACGACAATTCAAAAATATGCATATTGTTATACAATTAAAGGCGCGATAACATGTGTAAGACCAAATTGATACTTGTATTACTGCTGATTTTAATTGTGTCTGTGGTCATACAAAAAATGTTTGTATAACATATATCACCCCCATATAAACATGACCTTTTAATGAAGACAAGATCATTAAATGTTAATTGTTTAACGGATTTTTCTCCTGCCAATACACTTATCCACCCAATAATTATAGCAGTACCGGTTGTCAGATAATAGTTGTTTTCTTTTTCTCCCTAAATACCAGCCTACAAATCGGTAGGCGTGTTCCTTTTCTCCCTAAATACCAGCCTACAAATTTCAATGATGGTAAGTCTAAGCGTTCTCAAAAAGCAAATCGAAACTGAAAACAAGAGAACATGATAGTACACGTGTTATTGTCCGTGTTCCTTACATAATGGTATAGTTAATACGTGAATCAAACACGTGAATTCGCCTCCAACAAGTATATGTTAATAATTGACTATTAAAGGTAATAGCCGAAATTCAACTATTGTTAAGATTAGACGAGTGATATCAATGTGCTTAATAAGACGTTGGCAGTTATTTTTTTGCAACCTTTTAAACATCTCATATGAATTTTGGCATAAAATCAGCTTTTTACAACGACATTATCAGGCGAGGAATCATATTAAGCAAACACGATTCAAATGTTTATATTGAAACTTAACAGATGTTGAGTTTTACATTTAATAAGCATACTCAACTGTTCATGAAAATAACTAATTTCTTTGTTGCAATAATTAATTTTACCAAGTAGACATGCACAGTTATTGAAAACATTTACTCAAAAAGAGGCGCCTGCATAGCGTACTTACTATGCCACACTAACCCTTATTAATAAAACATGTGCATAACTGTCTATTGTTCTTAATCTGTATAATGTTATGTTTCATAATCAAATATAATGTCCATTTTTACCTACAGCACTAATATTTTAGTATCTCCTCTGGTCAAACAAGAGTTTCTCATACAATTTTTTATGGTCGATTCTGGGTGTATTTGACATATAAAGAATATACGGATAGTGTATTTCTGTCATCGCTTATAACATCCGTATACACAGAATGAGCGATTATATCTTGTTCGATTATTTCTTTTTGCGGATGGAGGACTGATGAAAAGAAGGACAAACAGACAATTCGAAAACCTACCCCCAAATGTGTATTCAAGGATCCTTGACTGACGTTGACATTGGTGAAAAACAAAAAGGCCATGAATTATTCTTTCCTAACCCTTATTAAGCATACTAAGTTAAATCAAGGTGTGGTTCAGATGATTTCGAATTATTGCAGATTTACGGAAACCGCCACTGAGAAATAAATTATGTCACTCTTTGGTCTGAAATCAGTGATCGCCTTGCACTATGTAAGTGTAGTGTGACAGTAAGCTAAACTTGTGTTGATAATGGGGTTTACACGTTTATGCAAGATTTACAAAACATCCTCTCAAAGAGCATGTCACAATGAGCATTTCAAAGGAAACGTGGGGCATAGTAATCAATGATTTTTATAGGCACAACTAGCTTTTATTAACAGGGCAGTTTATAATGAATTGAAGAAAACATGCACTTTTTTCATGAACATGTATTTATTATTGCTGCAATAAAGTGTCAGCTGACAAAGATCTATTTTCACCCCAATCCCTTTTTTTCGAATGGCATATTAGCCATACAATAGAAAAGATTGGCCTATGTAGTATAGTTTCTTAAGTAAATAACTGACAATTAATGTTTCAAACAAAAAGTTAACCTTTCAATTATCTTATTGAATGTGTAAAATTGTCAATTACCAGCGGCGTAGACAGGCGTACTCAAGTACTCATTTGAGTACAGTTCGTTGGCATAAATGGAAAATAAAGTGGTCGAAAAATGCAATAAAAACATAAACCTAAGGGGGGTTAGGTCTAAGGCATTCGATAAAGTCAGTTATATTCGTCAAAAGTCATATGTTTTAAAGATCGAGTATTAATGCATTATTTACGATTTGCTCCATTCACTTAAAAACCCCTAACAGTTACCTACTGTAATCGTATGCGATTAAAGGGGTACAAACTGTTTTAATTAATAGGTTATTATTTAAGATGCTGGTATATATATCTTAATTACGCCCCTTGTATCCAAAAGTTTTTAACGCGGCATGTCTTCAAAATGGCGGATAAACATAAACATAGCCCGCCGTATTGTGATGTTTACGCAGAAGATTTCCGTATAAATGAAGAATCAAAGATAGGTCTTTTGACGAAAGAATGGACCGACGTGCTACATTTCACATTTCCTACAAGGTAGATTTCTATTTTAAATAACTGAAAAAAGTAAATGCAACACTGAATTGTCGCCAAACTTACACAATTGTATGACAAGATCTTCCCGTCCATGGAATGTTTGATTTACTGTAGCATAAAAGTAATTGTAGATCTTTGTTTTTTTTTGTGTTTTTTTTTTTAAATGTTGAATTCAAACTAGTCTATTATATTTTAAGGACGTATGCGGCAGTTAAGTTATTATTTATTATTATTATAACGGATTTATATAGCGCCCTTTTCATACAAGAGTGCACTTTCAAAGGCGCTTTACATAAGAACATTTGACGTATCGCAGATACGAATACATTTTGCAACACAGTTTCAAAAGAAATNTTTTTTTTGTCAGTTGTATAAGAGATTTATGTAAAATTTGTTAATTTAATGGGCCGTGCAGTTTTATATTAGGTGCCCACGTATCGTAGTCAGTATTATATTTATATTATAATGTTATATTTTTGGTATCTTTGTTTGATGGTGCTATATTGTTTTGGTCATTTTATTATGATTTTATTATGGGAGCGCAAATTTGTGTTACTGTAACACCGGTTGCGCAATAAGTGTTCATGTATGCTATTTCGGATTCTGTAACACCGGTTGCGTAATATGTGTATGGTTTTTCGGATATTCGATATCAAATATGGGAATAACACAAAAAATCAACTATACATAAGCAAAGAAAACTGATTAAACAATATGTGTCCTATAAACTGCAAAATAAGAATCGATCATCATCATCATCTCTAAGACCACACCCACCCTTTTTAAAGCGTGATTGTAACGGCAAGCATGGGTCTTAATACGGGAAAATTGTCGATACATCCTTAAAATTGGAGATGTTTGTGTCGACTCTGGTGACCTAGTTTTTTATCTTTGTTTTCTTGTTGTATGAAAATCATTTTTGGTAGGTTGGGGGGGAAATCTTTTTCGGGAAGGTTACATGATAAGCACATGAAATGTTATATGAATTTCGGGCCTTTTTGTGTTGAAAATCAGATTTTTTTAAATTTAGCCCAAAACGTGTCATTTGTTGATATACATTTGATGTATTATGTTATGAAATTAAATATGAATCATAGTTATAAATGATTATAGAGGAATACGTTATTTTCAAATGTTGTCTCACTTGTTTGATCAATGTTGTCCTGACTGGCATATTTGTGAGGTAAACACACACATTGAAACAGTCGGAATATTGAATGAAAAATAAACAACACTGGCGATCCTTGATTTTTGTTTCATTTTTATACCGGCTAAAGATAGCTGTATTAAACTACCAAAAAAATATATAATTATATTATTAACAAACAAAATAATCAAACCTTATCATAACGTCCTAAATATGTATTATTTACTTAAAAAATTGAGTAAATGTAGATTTAAAAAATCAAGATTGATTTCAGTATAATTACATAACAGTGGTGTATCAAAAACAAATAGGTAGTTATAATTTCCAGAAAAGTATGAAAGATACCGAAATGCATGGTAGTGAAGGATTGTTTAACATTTACGCATAACAAAAATTATGTTGTAATTATATGCACATGCTCACGTTTAAGTAGTGTGTATAAGTTTTCAAATACATAAATTACTTTTGTTTAATTATTGTTGAATCTTACATAAGCTGTGTGTTTGTTTGCGTATACATTTTCTTACCAATTCAAATAATATAATTATAAGTGCTAATATATACATTTATGCATAACAATGGAATGTCGTGAATTGGTCAAGTCGTGTAAAGAATTACACTTAATACCGTTTATGTGCCCCTTTAATTGTATTAAATACATCTTGTTTTAAGTTGGATACTGCCTACTTTTACTGATCTCGATACATATTATTAATTATTTGGGTCTTCATTTAAATTTTAATCTACTTTTGCATTGACATACAGCCAAACAATGGTCAAGTCATGTGATTTTTGCGTCGGCGAAAACTGACTTTTTATTGTTGCTCTTTACATCTATAAAACCGCGAGTTTAAGTACTTTTAAATAATGTCTCTAGGGGCAAAGCCAACCATTACCAGGGGAACATAGTAAATAATGTATAGCCAACATAACTTAAAAAACATTGTACCATTTCAGGGTGAGCAATCGATCATGATCCTGGTTTTCTTGTTTTAAATGGTTATTGTTTCGGAAGAGCTGTATAAGGTCCCTTTTGACCTAAATTGCTTGCGATAATTTATGCAGTGGCAAAATTGTATGCTTATCGAATTGGGTACATTTTCTATATTAAAGTAATGCAAACATAATAAAATTGTAAAACTTATACCAATAAAAGCCACCTTCTTGATGAGGATAACAATTTTACACAACTGTTTAAATAAAGCTGTTAAAATAAACCTTTATGAATATCTATCACACACATTCTAGATCTAAACACTATTTTGCACAATTTTCCTCAATATTATGTTATTATGAGAATGTTATTTGCGTTCATAAAATGAAATAGCTATTTGACAGTGATCACGCTGACAAAGGCCAAAACAAAATTGACGAAACTTTGCCAAAATGCTTTTAGGCAATACTGAGGCCAACATTGATTCTGCGTCATGTATTTCTAAAAACTATGTCACCAGGTTAAATCTTAGAAAAAAAAACATTGTTACCACTCTAGAGGGATACAGGTATAAGTCAATCTCAATTAAATTATATAAACATATTTATCGCGATAACGTCTAGGCCGAGTTTGAATCTGGGTCACGTGTTTCCAAAAATAGGCCTCTAGAAAACGCATATTAACATAATAATAGGACAATATAAGGAGACTATCTTGTATTCGTGCTTTTTTTGTAATTTAGTTGTAAAATTACTCAAAACATATATAGTATATTAGGTTGCATTTTAGAGTCAGGAGAAGTTACTTTTCTGGAGAAGTAAAATGTAACGGCACTAGTGGAACTGGATAAGTGGATTTTAAAGGAAAAGTCGAGCCCTGATAAGTTAGTCATCTTTTTGCAAAACATAAACATTTTTTGGTGAGTTACTTGAAAACAAACTAATCTTTATTGATTCGCCCCTACTATAAACACAGACAGTTGCCAATAAAAATGCCAATAACAGTAAAGTGCAGATAACGTCAGCACTCGGTTCTGCAAAATATCTTAAGTCCTGAACAATTCAATATTTTATGCTCTTTACGGTGACACTAATATTTATGGGAACACTTAATTATATTAAAATTGACTATGTAAACAGCAAAACGGAACAAGATATATAACTATCCTGGATATGTAACTTTGTTGCAATATTGCTTAATATTTTATGTTTATTTTTCCACGATTTATATGTTTTCGTAATTTTCGTGTTCGCTGTGAGGTCTGGTTTATTGATGTCTCAAGTAAATATTTTTAAGGTTTGTTGTTTTATCTCATATTTCATAAGAGAGATAAACGTCACCTTCAACATTTTCTTTATGGCATTTTTGGGTGATTTACTCGAGGAATTATATGTGTTTGTCATGTGGCGTGTTGTAAAATGTTAACTTTATATCAGTTGAAGTGTTTTTAATCGACAGTTGCATTGTTAAGTTTAAAACTCTCTGGGCTAATCACCAGAAACTTTAAAAGCATACAAATATCCTTTCTAATGCACAGTCAGAAGCAAAAATGAGCGCTTTTGATTATATATTGATTTAATTTTTCGTCTTACGCAATTGCTTCTAAGGCTCAGTGGTCAGAGTGGAAAACTAGTATTCGAGTTCGAATCCTACCACAGGCATGTTTGTTCTTTTGTTTTTACCATGATTACTGTTGAATTTGTTTCAGTTATCACGCCAAATTTTGCACTATAATATTGTCTGAATTCTCTCTAGAATGCACGTACGGCTTTGTAGAGATAAAAAAAATCAAGGGGAGCATGCCCCCGGAACCCCCTAGTATGCCGTTTGCGTACACTGAAAATCAGCCCAGCTACGCCCCTGATTACAATCGATTTTCTATCTTTAAATATGAACTTATTTTAAGGTTTAAATATGTAAGTGCCCAATTAATTAACCTTGTAACTAATTGACTTGTTATCAATGTCCACATAATTATTATGCAAGCATTTATATGCAAACAATCTCTTCAGACGTTTAGGGTACTTTCAGGATAAAACGTTCAAATTCAACATCTTAAAAACAATAAATTCAAATCATTCAAAGCATTCGCATGTTTGTTCTAGTTCGTTACCTTTCAGGTTCAGACATGCTTGGTGTAAAATGCGATTCTTCCAAAATGCACATTATCCATTAGGCGCGATACTTTTTTATTTGTGCAAACAATATTGGTTCAAAACAAACAAGTGATGAAGTCTAAATTGTGTTGTTTTGTATATGAAATCAACTCACATGCCACTGAAAGCGATCACAGTTTACCAGACACTTATTTTTTATATTACTGCATTGTACCGCATTGTACACATGACGCCAACATAAATACAGTAGTTATGCAAATTAGAACTGACATTATTGAAAAAACATATTCATGGTCTCATCACAGATTAAATGCAAATTAAAGGAAAGCCTTTGTAACTTAAAAATGTCTTAACTTTTAAGATTTTCGAAACTTATTTTAAACTGTGCAGAAAGTATGTTAGAATAAGTTCTGCAGGGTTCGACATTGCGAAAAGGACAAGTTAACGAATGGAATCAAGACATCTAATCGTATCGTTTGGTATCAGTTACATTTGTAAATTTCTGGACCCAAGATATAGTTCAAAGATATGTAACATTGATTTCAATGTCGGTTATTTTGTGAACATCACATATTTCGGAACAAATATTAAGTAGAGGCCTGCTAAGGCGTCAAATAGTTATATGTTTTGAAGAATTGGTGATTCAGTGTTTTGAAATGTTAAAAAAAAATGTAAATTACTAAAAAGACGCATTCTGCGCTGTGAGTTATTTGGGGCTATTATAAATCACATTCGTAAGCAAGTGGAATACTAGAAGTTTAGATATCACTACTTCAAGGGGGGTACATTTATAGATAAGTCATTACTTGTTACTCGACCGTTTTAAAAAATCATGACTTAAGTCTTCGAAATATAAATTTGGAATCCCCAGTAATTGCTTTAATGTTTTAGTTTGTTTAACATAAAGCGTAATGATTCAGGAGATTCTGCAACCAGTGCCTTGTCATCGGCATAGAAAAGTAAAAATAGCTTGATTTCTTCAAGAGATACTTTATCTGGTCGGGGTATGTTTACAAATGTAATAAAATCATTTATATCGAAGATGGCAAGTAATGTGAAACACGGATCCCTCTGTTTAACCCCGATATAGGTGTCAAAGGTTTCCGATATTGAATAACGATAGCGTCCATGAGACTTAAAGCATATTACATTTCGTTCGGCGCATTAACAAAGTGGCGACTTTTATTTTCGTTGATCAGTTTTGTTATAGAAAGGACTGGTTTATATTATCAACACATTGTCAGTAAGTTATACCCATGCAGTTCATTGTTTTCTTTTAATTAAGCACTTTAGCAATAATCAATTGTAAATTGTAAATTTATTATTTTCCACATATTTAGTCTAAAGAGTAGAATATTGGATTATATGTTTGCGATAATATTTGTCAATGTAATCCCCTGTAGTTGTTTGAGTTATTTGATCAACTCCTTGAAAACTGGAATTATAATGCCGATTCACCACGATTCAGGGTATACTTACGATTTATATTGTAGTATTGTTTAATATGTGCTAAATAACGGCATGATAAAATCTACTGATTCTTTGAATATTTATGTCGGTAATCTGCCAAATCCGGGGCTTCTGTTATCACATTACAAATGTATGGCTTTCTTTATTGTCACTTCGCTTATATTTGCATCGAGTAGCGAACAGTTGGGTGATGATACATTTTGTTATGTATGATTTTATTATTCTTAAATAGGATTTCTTTGAAATGGATGTATAAGTAATCAATTGTGTCCGCCCGCTGTTCTTTATTCGTTAGGGTTCTCCTGTGCCCGATAACTTATTCTTATTCCTTCTTTTAAGGGTCAATTAGATATTGAGTTCTTTATAGTTGTATTATATTTAATTCATGATTTAATACCAATATTTCTATTTTACATGGTCATGTTTAAGTCCGCTCTAGCAAAATTATTTACCTAAACTGTGCGTGCTTTAAGATTAAATAATCTTCTTGTCGAGATAAATGTGAAATCGCCTTCATCCGTATCGCTCCATAGCCGCCCGTTGCCGATAACAAACCCGCAAGCATAAAATAGGTTAAGTAAAGCGCCCCTCGGTGTATCAATAACTTTAACTTAAATGCGACGGGGTGGAAAACAACCTGTCAGTTAAATTCCGCAAAGATAATTTATTCTTCATATTAATTTAAATATAATTAATTCAATGATGTAAACCGTCTGATATTTTTCGAGCCCTCAATACGTTAGCGATCAGCTTATTCGTTAGTGCTCTATCGACACTGCTTGCATTGTTCTGGTACAGTATATTGACCGATGCCTTGACATTTTGACATTGTGGCAACCATATTTAACCATATTACACATCCGATATATGGAGAGCTGCAAGAACACACGAAAGATAGAGACCTTGCAAACGATTTCTGTAAGAAAACAACTAACAACAACAATATAATGTTATATTTGCATGCATATAATAAACCAACGGCTTTCAACAGCATTTTTATTCTTATTTTGAACACGATCAGATTCATTAATTTTCTTCGTGCATATTTATCGCATGCGTTCAAATTCTGTGCTCACGTGCCTAGGATGAGTTACTGATCAAGGGAAGTGGGACTATCCGCTCAATTTATTCGCATTAATTTAGTTATATGTGTTAAACTCGTGCAGTATCTAATATCTAATAAATTCTTGATGCACATGTATATGTTAGCTATTCCAAATCGAGGTCGAACTATAAGCATCGCTGTTGGCTTGTAGGTTAAAATTCAAATTCGGCTATGTTTTTAATGTATGCTCTTTGTAAATAACGTGTTTTAAATAAACCGTATTTCAAAATAATTAATTGTTGATTATTAACACACACACACNACACACACACACATATATATATATATAGAATAGAATATATATATTCTATTCTTTAAACCGTACAAAATGTATTTCATTTCTATTAAACGATCTTATTCCGTATCTATTGTCTACTTGATTCTGCGACATCCCTTGCATAAACGTGTTTAAGTTGATTTAAGAAGATATGCATGTATCTAGAATTGCGAATCTTGAATACAGTCGTTGGAATGAGCTAATCCTTCGACACATTTTAATTTGGATTTGATCCTTTTATTTATGACACAAAATGAGCCATCCAAAGCACAAATAAACGTTCTGGCTAATATTTGACCCTATGTCTTTTTTGAATAAGTAATTGGCTATAACTCCAACACACCTGTGAAATGATCATTTACTTAGTTTTTTAGATGCACTTATACTACAGATAATAGATACCATTATAAAACGTATCTTTATTTGTCATCGCTACGTTAAAAATTAAACGCTTGCTAAAAAAAATATCACATTAAAAAACTTGTTTTTCGCTCGCACGGTCCATTTTTTTCTAGGAAAATTCCGATGACCAAGTCTTTTAGTTGGTTCGGCCAAAATTAAAGAATTATTTGTAACTTGCGATGTGTTTTTAAGAATAAATCATATTGCAATTACATTTATCATTTACGATGCAAAATTTAAATGAGCAGGCATACTAACAACAAAAATTTAACAATTTGTTTATAAAGTCTATACTAAAAATGTTTCCCTATGGCGTGGAAATTTTCGATCCCAGAGGCATGAGTTGAAAAAAATAATCGACGATCGATATCTGATTCCACATGACACATTTAAAACACCTGTGACGTGTGGTTTAAATACAGAATAGTCAATGAAATAGTAGTTTAGCTATACGAGTTTATATAAAACATTTGAACCAAATCCGCTAGCGTGATGCATTTATTTGGTCCGACTTATATTTGCACAGCTCCAAACGTGTGTATATTATGACACATATATAATGATGAATTTAACCCATATGGATATTGAGCATGACATTAGGCTGTTAACTAATCTTGTTTAGAAAATGGCTGTCAACAGAACCTACACCAAATCAAAATCAGAAAAGAAGATTGTGGCAGCAATCGATATTGGTACCACATGTTCCGGGTATGCCTGGGCCGAGAAACGTGACTTTGAAGCAGATCCACCAAAGATCAATACGTTTACAAATTGGATCGGAGGCGGTATCTTGATATCGTGCAAAACCCCCACAGTGCTCCTGTTGAATAGGAAGCAAGAGTTTGTGGCCTTTGGGTATGAGGCTGAGGACAAATACTCCGAACTTGCAGCTGATGGGAAGCATGAGGATTACTTTTATTTCCGAAACTTTATTATGAATATCATCAGACAGCGAGTAAGCCTAGATACAATTAATTGTATTATTTAATATGTAGATTATTCAATGAGGTTTTAAGACATACATTTTATATTGATGTGACAAATAACAAAAAAGAAATTGTTACACATTTTCGAATTAAAAAATAAGTATAATATAATTTAGAACTCATTCGCAATCATAAAAAAAGACGTTTATAATTATAATTTATTAAAAACGGCTTAATACATCAACTTGAAATTTTGATATGTTGTCATTTAAGATACTCATGTATTTGTTTCACATAGTTGCATTACAATCATTCATCCATGACGCTCAAACACTGCTGAACTTTTGCGGGTGTGGTGTCATCGTACTGTGCGTGCAAATGGAGTTCATTTTGCATAAGATTCGTTTGTTAAGAGAATCTGACAGAACAAAACACAAACATTTGTTCAAATATCTATTCGGAAAAGAATAAAAAGAAAGGATTTGTGTTTAGGCGATTGCATTCTGGTCGATCGTTCAGGAAGCCATGTATCTGAATACCAAGCTTTATTGCACGTGCAAAACATGTATTATACAAGTATCACTTCACACATAACGAACGGTTGCTTTGCCATACAAATAGCCCAATTTAACATGTTTGTGACAAGCTGCACATGCTTGTGAAGAGACGACCTGCAACAGCTAATAGATCAAAATTCCAGTGGCATTTATCGGACATAATGAGTTATGTAATAGAGAACTTGGTTGCCAAAAAATTCATTGAGCAATCAGTAACGGACACTTTTTCGTGCAAATTCATTTGTGATGAAATGTGTTATGGCTTTCAAAAAAAAAGTGGGAATATGTTTTTCAGCTTTCAATATGCATTGTCAATTGATTTATGTGTGTTTAAAATGTTAGCATAATCGTTAAGAGAATATATAAACCTGCATCATGAGATAGCTCCAAAAAAGGCTTAAGCTATGTTAATGAAACTTGATATATTAACATATACCGAGCTAATTTTTATTCGTATGTCCGTCTGTTCGTCCGTCCTATTGTCCGTCCAAGAGATCTGGATCATACGATAACTCAAAAAGTACTTTAGCTGAGTTGATAACACTCTGTATTTTGATAGAATGCAATATGAGAAATATGCACGTTATTTCAGCTTTTGTATCAGACTTAAATTGTGGTTGCAATAGTTACAGGAATAAGTGAAAACTAAAATCTGGACCCTGTGACAACAAATCAAGTACCTGAGCTAAGCTGATGAAACTCGGTGTTTGGCTAGAGGGCCATATCGGCAAACTGCACGATATTTCGTGTTTTTTTTTCGTCAGACTAAAATTGTGATTGATGTTATGGTTTCAGAAATAATTAAAAACAAAAGATCTGAATCTTACCATAACTTTAGCAAAAGTACTTAGGCTAGGTTCATAAAACGCATTGAGATCCTGTTCTTACTTCGATAACATTAACCCTGTAGAATACTGTTGTTTTGTCTGTGAACAAGCTCTTGTTATATTTGCATTTATATGTACTTTATTTAACTTCTAATATTGACCAAACGTTTTTTCAAACACATTTTATTTAAAAATTGCAAACAAATGCATATCTAATATGAAAAGTTACACAATAGTGTAATGCAATCAGAGATGAAAAAAACATGTGCAACTACAGAAATTGCTACATCATTGAATGAGGTAAACACTTTAAGTATAACACAATTACATGTAATATTTAAGAAATATAAAATAGAAAAAAAGACACTTACCAGTGTGCATAGACAAACAAATGATGTATTTATTGTGATAACAGATGGCAAAAGGCACAGAGAAACAATAATAAGTACAGAAACAATAATAGGCCAAGAAAACAAAAAAAGATGCATATTGACCAAACTTAGACGCATGTTGTACAGCATTGCCTTTTTAGGCATTTAAAGGCAAGGTACATATAAAGTACTATAAAACACAATTAGTCAGAAATAATACATCGTCTTATCTATTTGCTGCATTTAAGTGATCAAGTGGGATGAACACTTTGGTGATTGTTTAACGCTTGAAGTAAAGCATTTCTAATGTGAAGTATGTTTATGTGTGTCGGAATGCACACATTAAAAAGTCATTGCACGTTTGATGTTTTATATGTGGTTAAAACACACATACATGTTTTATTTCAGCACTTAAAGCGAGAGATTGTGATAAAAGATGAACATAGCAAGACGATGTGTGCCATGAAAGTGCTCAGTTTCTGCTTGAAGTATCTGGTGGACCATTGCTTAAGATATATCAAATTAAGGTAATTGTTGTAAAATACTCATCTGGCGGGCGTTAATATACGTTTTTCTCCTGATAATATTTCTTGAGTTTCGTCATTTCTATTCATTAAATACAGTTTGACCTGTGTTGTGTGAATGCAGTATAACCTATCCGTAAACATTTGTTTTGTATTGCTGTCATATTGCTGGTCTAAGTGATATGTTCGGGCGTTATCCAGCCGTTTTATACCCCAAAAGCTTTGCATTCACCGGTCCCACATGGTAACCGCAGCTCTTATCATTTCTATGCCTTATGTCTTGTTTAATAAATTTTCCTGTATTGATTAGGCCATTGGTAACTTTCCTTAAATAAGAGACTGTTTATAAGAACAATTCTCTCTTAATAATGTTTCTGGAGTTTAGTAATTATTATATATTAAATACTTCATTTTCACTTCTGATGTGTGATGTGTGCTACGATAATAAAACGTATTCCCGTTCATTTCTGTTGTTACTGTTGTTAAATTTCAGTCATCAAATACTGTGAGCAGTAATCATAAAGTTTATTGTATGATTGAAACATATGTGTAAGTGTTTAATTCTGGACTAAGTGTGAGGTTCGGGGCGCAACCCAACCGGTTTAAACCCCTCAATGCGTGACATTTACTGTTCAAGGGCGGGGAACGCAGTTTTGATAATGTTTTATGTACATGAAGTTGTTTAGGTATTTTCCTCAACAGTATAGACTTGTTTGGTCACTTGCTTTTAACAATAGACTAGCGGTGTTAATGAGAATGTATCTCCAGGCCCTATTTGTCTGGAGTTTCATTTTTCCAATGTGCTTGCAAACTGATCGGTAGTCTTGTAGTGTGATCTCAGTCGTCTCATGCAAAATGGGTCTGAAGCCTATGTATACATACATTTGTGACTCAGTGACGTCCCAATAAAACTTGAACAAATAACAGAAATCGCAAAACATTGTGTTGCTCGATATACAGTTTTATTCCATACAGTCATACCGTATAAGAGAAGCATCCGTACTAAAGTCTGTTAGGTACCTAATTGTATTTGTTGTAATTATTTTTTTAAACGACAATGTTTATAACACTTGAATATATATATATGTATATATTCTGTTTAGGGTAAATGCTATTGACATTCATGAAGACATACAGTGGGTGTTGACAGTTCCAGCAACAAGCCATGATGACTACAAGCAGTTTATGAGAGAAGCAGCCCAAGCGGTACTTATTAACATTTGACAAACAAATAATCTGCAAATTCAGACGAAACAAATATTGTATATTGACCCTAAAATAATATTTTAATTTAAAAGATATGTTAACATTGAGTTTTTCGTGGTGCACATATATCTTTCATAGCGATGGAAAAAATGAGTTTGTTGAACAATGTCTGTTTTTAAATATAATGTATAGCTCGGAAGTATTTACAAAAAATATTCAATAATTCTTGAATATGAGAACATACTGTAACGATTAATGTTTGTGGTATAATGCAGTATGTTCCCAAATGATATCGCGTATAAACATAGGACACATTTCAAACGATTAGTGTATTATCATACTCTAAAAAGGGTCTCATATAATAATTTTGATCAATAAAACCTTGTATTTCTTTCGTATAACTTTGGAACGTGATTTGTCACAGGCTGGTCTTAACATGGATGTCTTGACCATCGCCCTGGAATCAGAGACTGCCACGCAGTTCTGTATGCATCTTCCGATAGAAAATCTTGCCATGACAGGTTCGCACCAGAACAATTTCGATCTATCTCCATTCTCAGTAGGACAACGAATCATGGTGGTGGATGTTGGGGGTAAGTCATTAGAAACGTTTATGCATTTATAATGAATAAGTGAGATAAGTGTATAGACGTTGCCTTCATATAAAGCTTTTAATCCTCTAATGTTCTTTCTGACACATTGTTATCAAATGCAGCGTATGAGATTTTAATTGGGTATGTATTCTATGGTTAAATACGAAGTAAAAAAACTTTATAGTTTTGCAGATATCTCTAAGTCATTGTGATTGTATTTTAGGACACACTGTCAACACCACTGTGTACGAGGTTGTTGGGGTAGGTAAACTGAAAGAGTTGATTTCTACAAGTGAAGGTTCTTGTGGCGCAAAACTGGTTGATGAAGCGTTTGAAGAGTTCCTGAATATGATTGTCGGTGCGTACAGTGTGTTAATACCTCAACAAATTTACTCATGTTTAAGTTAATACACGTTATTTTTAACACCTCTTATTCGTATTCTTTGTTATTTCAAAGCCCTATTGTCATTTGTGTCATGCATACAAAATTCCCTTCGAATATTTCAGGAAAAATAGTTTTCGATAAATTCAAGTCATCATATCCTGAGGATTGGGTTGACATTCAACGCCATTTTGAGTTGAAGAAACGAGGCATCGAGCCTGACAAAGCAGGAAAAGAGACCGTTTTAGTGCCTGCAACTCTGTCGGCGACATATAAGGCCATGACGAAAGATGAGCTGCAAACTGCGGTTAATGAAGGTACATTTGCAGGAAAGATAACATGGATTGCTGGCAAGATTCGCATTTCGAGAGATATAATGAGAGAGTGGTACAAAGACACGTGTGAAAACACGGTTAAACACATACAGGAGCTCTTCAAACAGGGATCGTGCAAAGGAACTGACACTATATTTTTAGTTGGTGATTTTTCAGAATCGCGCATGCTGCAGAAAGCTTTAGCTGATGCGTTTCCAAACAAAAGGTTCATAGTTCCGGAGGAGGCAGTATTAGCAGTTATAAATGGAGCTGTACTGTATGGTCACGACCCCATCACTATTGTGTCAAGAGTTGCTAAATGCTCCTATGGTGTTCTCGTATTTCGCGATTTTATTGAAGGCCAGCATCCCAAAGAAAAGATGGAACAGTGTGGCGACAGGCTAAAATGCAAAGATGTCTTTGGCAAACATATAACCAAGGGCCAAGATCTTGTAGTTGGAGAAACCCAGACATCACAAAGGTATATACCATCATGTGCAGACCAAGAGTCTTTTGTGTTTGACATCTACGCATCGCCGGATACAGACCCTAAGTTCATTACGGACGATGGTTGCACACACATAGGGCGGTTGGAGGTAGAGGTTCCGGGAAGCGGCAAAGACAGAGCCGTGTGGGTGGGAATGATATATTATGGAACAGAAATTATCGTACTTGCGAAAGATGAGAAAACGGGGAAGGAGGCAAAAACTACGCTTGATTTTCATTAAAACTGAAACAATCATGTATACTTTCCTTTATGGTACCCATGAAAAATACCATTAAGAAATGTATAGGTTGATACATTAATGCATATGTTTGATGCGCCACTATTTCTATTCGTGCGCCAATAAGACCTTAACTTAAAATTTTGCCTGGACGGATTAAAGGCGCTTTGCAGCGAATAAACATTTCCATACATAATTAAAAGAATACTGTAATCACCGTTGCTAAAATTTTTAAAAATGCGCAGTTATATTTTTTATAGTTACTTTGTCATATAGTTCCTCACCCGCACTTAGAGGCATGTTTAGCCTAACTAACGCACGTTCATTGTTATCCTTGTATATTTATATTTACTATATGGATTGTGCTTCATTATGATGTATGCTTTATTTATTTGGTTTAAGTATATTAGGGTAGCAAAAACCCTCATTACTATGCAACATCTCTCGTTTATATGTATTACTACTTACTGAAATAAAACGTGACCGTAGAAGGCTCTTATATTTGACATAACACTGAACTACAGATCCGTGGATCGCGCGGGTTCGATTCCCTGAGCAGACACATAACTTGTGAGGGGATGGGTTAGAAATGACCTTATTTCTACGGCCCTCTATTCATTCCTCTAAAGAAGGGTCTGATTTAAGAAGACCAGTTTTCCGTTATTGGCGTAACTTTAGTGCACTTATTACTAGCAAACCAGTTAAATAACTAACATGCCTCCATGATATTAATGAAAATTGTTACATACGGCGTTAAATCCAAGTGAACACATATATCTTACTACAATAAAATAGATGACATAAGTCGATCAATCATTAAATAATTAAACTTTATTTATGGATATTAAGACTTATTTCATAACAAACCATATTTAAATTAATATATTGCTAAATCCTTTTTGTGGTTAGTGTTGTTTTCACAAAATGTTGAAGATGTCTTTATTGTTATGTCTAGCTTTCCTCTATCTTGTTCACGCAAGAATGTCGTTACAACAATTAAAAGCTCAAATATGTAATCAAATATGTTTTGCATCTCAAAAATTTAAATGAGAGCAGGCCTATTTGCAATTGTAGATTAACTTTTACATAAACAGCAATTGTAAGGTAGCCTTTACATGAAGAACAATTGTGAAGCAGCCTATACATGGACAGGAATTGTGAAGTAGCCTATACATTAACAACAATTGTGAAAGAGCTTATACAATAAAACAATTTTAAGAAGTCTGTAAATAAATAGGAATGGTGAAGTATGCTATACATGAAAATGAATTGTGAAGTAGACTAAACATTAATAAAAATTGTGTTGTAGCCTGTTATTGAACAGGAATTGTGAAGTTACCTATACACGGACAAGAATATTTATTTTGCACATGTATTGTGAAGTAGCCTTTACATAAGCAGGAATTGTAAAGTAAACTTTACAATAACACCAAATGGTGGAGTAGCCTTTACATGAACGCCATTTGTAAAGTAGCCTATATATGAACATGAGCTGTGAAGCAGCGTTTTAATTAACCATTGTTTTGAAGTAGTCTTTACAGGATCATACAGTGTGAAATAGCCTGTACATTATCAGGAATTGTGAAGTAACCTTAACACGGACATTACTGATGATGTAACATATACAGGAACACAAATTATGATGTAGTCTTACATACACAACAATTGTAAAGAAGCCTATACATGAACAGGAATTTTGAAGTAACCTTTATATGAAAAGGAATTGTGAAGTAGCCGATACACGAACAGCAATTGTGAATTAAAAAAAAAAGCGGCCTATAGATGAAAAGGAATTGGGAAGTGGCTTATACATTGAAAACACTTGTGAAATAGTCTGGACATGAACAGAAAATCTGAAGTGGCTTATACATTTATACTACTTGTTAAATATTCTGTACATGAACAGGAATTGAGTAGTCGCCTTAAGATGAACAGCAATTATAAAGTAGCCTGTGCATGAACATGAATTGTGAAGTTGCTTGTATATGAATAGCAATTGTTAAGTGGTCTATACGTGAACAACTAATGTGAAATAGCCTCTTCATGGGCAGGAATTTTAATGCAGCCAATCCATGAAGAGGAATTGTGGAGTGGTCTATATATGAACAGAAATTGTGAAGTGCTCTATATATGAACAGAAATTGTGAAGTGGTCTATATATGAACAGAAATTGTGAAGTGGTATATATATGAACAGGGGTTGTGAAGTTAAGTTCAGCACTTATTTCTAGCTTTCTGAATGGTCGAATTAACTGTAAAACAAACCTCAGGCTCGACAAAGTTGAACAATTGCTTACTTAGTTATGTGCACCTTTAAGTGTATCTGTGATCTAGAAGTAGTACCTTCACGATTCCGATTAAAGTTTCGATACCCACAAAACGTAACCTTCTTTAGTTCTTGTCATTCTTCGCATGTGACTTATTATGGAGTTGCATACTATTTAGCTTATTCACACCGGGCACTCTGAAACGTTGCGACTCTTGTAGATTACACTATCCCCTGTATAATCCCAAGTAACACATTTCCTGGGTACGGTCGCAGAAGTTCATAAATAAAGAGCCTCATTGTAATAAGGTCTATTTCCTGATTGTGTAGCTGAAGTTTCACTTTGAGTGTTTTCTAAATGGCGGGCGCCATACTCTTTATTGACGACACAAACAAAATAAAAACAACTGGTTGTGTTAGCCATTGACGTTGGAAACATAACTTTTAGACAGATCCCACAAAGATCATTACGTTAACAAACTGGGTAAAGACAGAAACTTGTTCCCGTGCAAGACACCAACTGTTCTTTAAAACGAAATTGTGTGTGGCCTCGACTTCGAAGCTGTAGACAGATTTGCTGTACTGGCATCTGACAGAGAGGGTGGAGACTTTTATTATAGGGATTTCAGGAGGAGTTTCTTCAGTCGATGTGTAGCAACTCTTTTTAACATTGAAAATGAAGCCTTAACGATCACAGCTAACTACAAGCCATGATGGTTCCAATCAGTTTATAAGAGTGGTAGCAAAAGCGGTACATATAACAATGTTCATATGAAATATACCGAACATTCATAAAAACGATATATGTTAGAAAATTAAAACTAAACATTCACTGCGACTGGAACGTATTCCAACTCATAATATTTTAAAACATTGTCGAAAATGTTAAATAGTTAACAATTATCTCTTATAAAGATGAAAATAATGGCTTTTTTATTAATTTATTTTTCTAAATTAACGAACATCTCGGAGGAATTAACAAGCAGCTGACCTGTATTAACAAATATATAAAATTACAACTTCGATATTTGTGAATGTTACGCTTTATAACGCAACTCATCCACGAGCAAAATCGAACATCAATGTAGGACCAGATTCCATAAGTGTTAATCATTAATGCGTTGCATGATTTGCCACAGGCTAGTTTGAAAAAAAAAAGATTCGTTGACCATTGTTCTTGAATCAGAGACTAAAATCAGAGACTGCCTCCTTGTTCTTTGTGCATCTTCAAATAGAGAACCTGGAAACGTGCTGCCACAATCGGCAATATTCCAACACATCTCCATTCTCAGTTGGACCATGATTTAGGGTGGAAGATGTTGGAGGTAAGGCTGTTAATAACGTTGTGCATGCAATAACAATGAATGAGAGAAGGTGTATATGTATGTTTTATATAAACTCTTTATAAGTTTAAAAACTATTACATTTTCTGACACTGCTTTCTTTGCATGCGGAGCGTATCAGATTATATTTGGTATACTTTGTATATATTTAAAAAATAACACTTATATTGAATACTAAATGCTATCTCGCTCATATATGCAGTCAGTGAGATTGTTTTTATGTCCCCCAGTATATACTGGGGGACATATTGTTTTTTCCCTATCTGTTGGTCTGTTGGTCTGTCTGTTGGTCTGTTGGTTTGCGCCAACTTTAACATTGGCCATAACTTTTGCAATATTCAACATAGCAACTTGATATTTGGCAAGCATGTGTATCTCAAAGAGCTGCACATTTTGAGTGCTGAAAGGTCAAGGTCAAGGTCATCCTTCAAGGTCAAAGGTCAATTATATGGGTCAAAATCGCTCATTTTGGCAATAACTTTTGCAATATTCGACATAGCAACTTGATACTTGGCATGCATGTGTATCTAATGGAGCTGCACATTTTGAGTGCTGAAAGGTCAAGGTCATGGTCATCCTTCAAGGTCAAAGGTCAATTATATGGGTCAAAATCGCTCATTGTGGTCATAACTTCTGCAATATTCAACATAGCAACTTGGTATTTGGCATGCATGTGTATCTCATGGACCTGCACATTTTGAGTGTCGTATGGTCAATGTCAAGGCCATCCTCCAAGGTCAAAGGTCAAATATACGAGTCAAAATCGCAATAGGGGACATAGTGTTTCACAAACACATCTTGTTACTTTATACTTTTAGGGAACAGTGTCAACTCCACTGTGCACAGGGTTGTTGAGAAAAGTGAATTGCAATTGTTGCTTTCTGCACGTGTTTTTGTGGAATGGTTTAAAGAATTGTTAAAGAAGATTGAATAACGTATAGTATGTCAAAAGACCAAAGCCAGTATAATTTTACGTTTTAACTTGCCTATACATGTCATTACCCTGTCAACCCCTTTTTTCGTCACTCTAATGATGTGAAAAAAACTACTAACTGCTATCAAAACGGACCCATTTTTTCCGGAAAGATAACATTGTCTGTAACAATTTAAAGTTACGCGTTCTGAGAGACATTATGATGGGTTGGTATAGAGAATCATGTAAAAACACGGTTCAGCGCGTTAATGAGCTATCTAAACAAGACTCATGTCAAGGAATTAACGGCAAAATTCCAATATGTGATTTTGCAAAGTTACTGATGTTGCGGACGCATTTGAATGATGCTCACACATAGGGCGGTTAAAATAGACGGTATATGGTGTATGTCGGTGACCTCATCGAGTTCGCGACTGATGAGCAACCGACCGGGAAGAAGACGAAAAACAAAACTATACTTTCTTTAAAATTATAGTTAACACTTTTGATTGCCTTTTGAGGGTTATGGCAAATGTTGCAACCGAGGAAAGTTGTCTATCGAGGCCCAAAGCCGAGATGGCATTGATTCTTTGAGAGGTTGGGGATATTTACTATATTCAAAAAGATGCCTATGATATATAACCAAATTGTGCATGTATAAATATGCTCAATTTTATATAACAAATAATGTGAATGTGTATATTTAATATGAAAATAGAGCACTCACCAACCGCTGATTGATTTGTTTAATACATTTCAATAAGTATCTACCGATTATTCGCTTCAACGGGAAGCGGACANGGTTAGGGTTAGGGTTAGGGTTAGGGTTAGGGTTAGGGTTAGGGTTAGGGTTAGGGTTAGGGTTAGGGTTAGGGTTAGGGTTAGGGTAAGTGTTAACCCTAACCCTAACCCTAACCCGACCCCTAACCCTAACCCTTACCCTAAACCTAACCCATGGTTATCTCCCCTATACCATGCCTCGTTGTAGTTGTCCGCTTCCCCTACTATTAAAGCCCCAGTTTCGATGTATATTACAAATTATAACCCGATCGGGATATATTACGGTCCAACGTTATAGCCTATTACAATTATGCAGGGGTGGGTATATATAAATTTAACACGAGGAAAGCCCCGTGTGGTCTAATTGCCGGTATTACCTCACTAGTATTTTTTTTTCTGTATTTCATATTTTAGCACTAAAGAAACTACTTTACACGATCAGGAATCAATATCGATTTTAATTTACATAAATTGTGCATTAACACTAAAATGAATATTTAAAACATATAAGTATGCATGTCCCATGTTAAATGCTACAGAATCATGCGCTTTTGTAATTTATTTGCAATGCCATCGGTGCAAGAGGAATGAAACATGTGTTAACTTAATTCCTTTGCAATCGTTCATATATAAAGTATATTGAATTTCAAAGGTGTGTGTTAATTTTAGATTCATCGGTATTCCAAAAATACGACCTTATTCAATGTCACATATATCTGTGTTGATAAACTAACAAGTGAAGTAAACTGTGTGGGGACTTCAATTAATAGGTAAGACAGGAAAATGGTAAAATAAATTCGGATCTTAATTACAGTCACAATTGTATGTATTAAGCAGAATGTTTTTTTTTTTGTATAAACTAAGGGTAATAATGAAACCACGATCAATTACCGATGAGTATTTTTTAGCTAAGCTACTTTCGATTAACGATATCGTTGTTCAATTAAAAAATCAGTAAAAAAAAACAAAGGTTAACCGAGATCTTTCTTACAATATGCAGGTACTTTATTAACAAACACACAAGTTGATCCATAATGAACAAAGTTATCCAGTTTATTAAAGATAATACTCAAGTAAGGTTTGTAAATTGATATGAAATCTGTTGTGTTTCGTAAACAATTCGTTTCTTCAAATTCTTCTATATTGATTATTCAATTATTCGTTGATATCATAACAATAAGGGCGATCTAACTAAGTAAAAGTGTAAAGTTGTGTGATAAACAGTGTTGTGTATCCTATAATCTTGGGATGCAACAGGTTACTAAAACATTGACCGTTTAACCTATTATTGTAACCGGCTGATTAACCGGCTAACTGAAAAACTAAAACAAATAAATAAGTATCCTTTTACACATGTCATATTGCACGTTAGTTGCAATAATGTTACTCTGGACTCCGTTGACACTACGTTTCGAGTTACAAGTCGAGAGGATAGAAGCAATGGAGCAAAATCAAAATCTATAAAATAACATTTTCACCGGCAATTAGAGTAAGGGTCACCCAAGAAAACAATTTGTATTCATTCCCAGACGAAAAAAATAAACAGTTAACGAGATAAAACATACTTTTATCGAAAATTAGATTTCCCAATAAAAACTCGGTCAAATTTCGGCCATGACAGTTACCGCGTGATCTCGCGAGATTTGAAAAAGAAATGTAGGAGGAGCTATGCCATATAAGGTAATCCTACTACGCATTTACGTAGGCCGCCATGTTGGCTTTATTGAAAAATACTACGATTTCCATATATGGGTTTCTGGCCTATTTTCTGATTGGCTGCCAAAAACTTATGCAAATAAGGTCAAACCGGAAATTCCCACGTTTTGTTGAAGATGGCGGACAATCTAGGCGAAATAACTCTGATCCTTTTTTTGGTTTTGGAAAAAGTGGAAATAACGCTTTAATTGGTATGTTTCATTAGAAATTTTTACTCGTATGAACTGGAAATTCTTTTTTGTCCTCAAATAGTTCAAGTTTAATGCTCTACACTGTAAGATAAGTCTTAAAATCATGCCGGTGTGATTCACTCNTTAAAAAAAAAAAAAAAAAAAAAAAAAAAAAAAAAAAATGTGCTTTACAATGTAAATTTTTGGTGAGGTCGCTTACGTTCGCGTCGTATCGCTTTCAACATTTTTTGTAATAAGTGTGTTAATTGATTTTCCGTTTTAATTTTCTTATGTTTGATTTTTAATTGCTGTTAGATTGTTGTTGTTGATGTTTTTTGTTAATTTCAAGTCGACTTAAAGTGTTGTTTTGTTTTAAAAAACTGTAATAAATCGTGTTCTTACTTTATTAAAACTTGTATCAGGTGGTGGCATCGTATAATGGATAATATTTAAATCAATAATCATAAGCTTAAAACAATTGATATTTTGAAACACTTTATTTTGGCGAACAATCAAATCCGTCTTGTTAATTGGTAAACAATACATCAAATAAGCATACCAATGTCTCAATATATTGATTTGTATCGCTGGTTCAATAGACATATTAATAACAGCTTATAGACCACACTCCACACAGATGCCAAGATAAAACAAAACAATACCGCCAATTATTAAAACTTGATCTTTACAATACAGGTATTATACAGTAGATTTAGCATGGCCCTCGTGAATATTCCGTTGAATCCCGAAGACGATTCTAATTTTATATTCGTTGATTATTGATAGGGAGATTTGAAAGACACCCGTACATATTCATGTATAGACCAACCACAATTTGATTTCAACCGATAGCCTTAAAGTTATTGCACAAAGTCACGAAGTGTTCGAGACGCGTATTCGGCTTTGTTTCTTTTTGTTAATATTCGAATTCATGTGTACATTTAGTGTACGATTTTTGTTAGAAATTATGTCTAAATGTTCTGCATCCCTGGGCCATTCCTCGTTTAATTCTTGGATACTGATTGATTAATGTGAACTTTTATATGAATCGTAGCAAATCTTTCCATACTTTTTTTTTTATTTTAATTGTATCCTTTAAAGACAATTATTAACAATCAAATGCACAACTACTCGTGCTGACCAATATTTGACTTAGTGGCATATACTTCTTGAGCTTTTTGTGACACAGTAACATAGCATAAGAACGTGGCTATACCTCCTATACAACTTTATAAAGATTATTTATAAAGTGTGTTTGTTGCACATATAAAACAAATAATATATACAATTGGTCAAAAGTTACTTTTTACTTGTATCGCTCCGTGAATAAATGAATCGCTCGCTCCAAATATGTAACAATTAAAGAATTTGTTTTTCGCTCGATTGCTCCATTGACTGGCATGTATGTGCCCCGAACGGGGATCGAACCCGGGACCTCTGGATTACAACGCAAGCGCCTTATCCACTAAGCTTCGGAGGCACACATACAATATGCGCTAGATGTACATAAAATTGGGTCACGAAGGCCGCTACCCAATTATTTATTGATATATTATCCATATTTGTAAGTTAAAACATAATTTGAAATTGACCTTTGTTTCAATTATAAGAATCTCATTTGGGATATTCTACTAACAATAGAGTATCTATGTCGTTTTTACGGAATTACTTTATATCATTAGTCCTTTTTTTTCTTTCTTTCAGACACCACGGCCTATACCCAGATAATCCGAACGCTGTCAAGCATTGCGGCTGAACAGATGGTCTGACCTTGTTTAAAAAAAAAATCGTATTACTGTCTTTATGTTTTTGTTGCAATATCTGTAAATAGAGGTAACATCAGGATTTGGTGTTGTAATGATGTTACATCGAGAAACCATGGTGTTGTAACACTCAATACTGAGTATCAATGCCAAACATAAAGTTAAAATATTTAAAAAAAAAATATGTACAAATACTTATTATCTTTACTGATAATATAATTACACTGTTTTTAGCTGATATATACTATTGTACGGGTCGGTTTAGAGTGTGTATTCATTCTGATGCATTTGCACACAAAAGACGTCCAGACGGTGAAACAAAAAATATTCTTTAAAACAAAAACCAACACAATGTCTTCTTAAAATGAATAAAAACCTGACCACAGCATAAAACCTAATGTAAACACATCTACCTGACTAAACTTTGTTAGAAATGGTCTATATGTGTGCCTACATTAACGACACGTACCTGTTATTTTAGTGTAATTAATATACATTGTATTTAGCCTAGCTATTTCATAAAAACAAATTGTTTACTCGTCACATGACACTCTATATCCATGAAATCACTACCATTCTCACTAGGTACATTGTTTTTAATTTAAGAGTTATTAATTTACAGGCTAACAGCAAACATCTTATAGTGGCAGCAATAGACTTTGGTACAACTTATTCTGGATGGGCATTCTCATTTAAGCATGAGTTCGAAAGTGACCCGACACAAATTTTCACCAACATTTGGAGAGCATCAACAAATTTATCTTACAAAGGTGTGTATATACATGTCTTCATAGTTGCAAAGCTATGTTGATTAAGCATTAGTGTATGGACGTGTATTTCCCACTGCAGCAACCGATACCTACTATATTGGGCTTAGATTCACAACAGAAAGTGCAACACTTTACTAAACAAAAAATAGTAACATTCTCGTTTGACTCAGATAGGTTGTAAGGGAGATGGTCTTTCCTTTTCTACAGGTTTGTATGTTGACACTTCTGTTTCTGTTCCTTTACTTCGGAACGCATGTATATAGTTTAATGAAACTCCAAAGTATAAAACCCTGAATGCTGACGATGATTGTGTTATGTGTTTAAAGGTCGATGCAGCACTCACTTTTAATAATTGCAATTGACATTATTCACATGGAGCTCGACATGTTGCCGATTGGCCTCTAGTTTTGGTACAATTATAACCTTTTTAAATCAATGTTTGCATTGGATACACATTCTGTTGGTATCAGTCTTTTCGCTAAATTGCGTATGTTAATCACAAATGTGTTTTGTTGTAAAGGGCCAACGTGTATACTCATCAAACCTGATGGTAAAACAATGGATTCATTTGGATTTGAGGCAGAAAATCGGTACGTTGAAATGTGTGGTGAAGAGAAGCATAAGGATTGGTACTTCTTCCAACGATTCAAAATGCTTCTTTGGGGCACAGTAAGTATGTTTTTATCACTTAATTGTGATTTGATGAATGGAATTTGATCGCGAATAGTAAATTATCTCTAAACATAAAGGCAGCACACGTCATCATTATATTATACAAGGTGCGGTCATATCAGAACATGTTGGGGTACGTACGTTTTTTTTTAACAACAATGCTTTTGATTCGTACATTCCTGAAATCAATGAAAAATGGCTCAAATATCGGAGTTCAATTGCCATATATGCTAAATCTTAGCGTTGATAAATCATACAAAAAAGGAACCAATGTCTATATATGCATTACTACGCGCAAAAACAAAGAGTTAACAGTGGTTATTTGCTTGTGTTTTTATTCTCGGGTAATAAAGCGCAATATTTTTCAAATAACGGAATAATTGCCAAGAATGTATTTTTTTCTATATCCTACAATTGTCGAAAGGATATAAACTTACTCTATATACATTTTGTTTTTGCCCCTCCGTCCTCTATCCGTTCAGTTTTTTTTTAACTTCTCATTGGCAAGATTTATACCACATATGGTGAATGGTCTTCATGCAGACACGACCGCTACTGAAGTTCAGTAGGTCAAGTTCACAATAACATTATGTATGTAAAACTTGTTTTTATCTAAGTACAAAAATCAATTCGAGTATGGTAAAAACCGATAATAATCACCCTTATAGTAATCATTGAATTATGATATATCACCATCCGAACTGTAGCGTTTTTCAATTGAACAAAGACGCTAACACGTCGACAAAGTTTCCATTTTATTTTGCTCCTTAAATGTTAACACAAACGCTTTCCAAATCCAATTATTAATCTAATGAACAAAATACACGTGAGGCACTAAACGGGCCTCACCCGTGACAATCAGACATTGTAAAACTACATCTTTGCTTGTGTAGTGCGTACTGGCTTACTACCAGAAAAGTGACTAGTTATATACCAGTGAAACAGACGGTTATATGTAATATCAGGAAAAGTCCAGCCTATTAAGGAAGGTACACTCACACATAAATGACTTTTTGGCCTATACATTGACAGCACATCGGGAAGTTGACTGGGTGAATTAATAAGTAACTTGTAATAAGGCTGCACCATGAAATCGTTATTAACATTTATTAACATTTTTCTCAAATGTTAACTACATTTAGATTATTACGTCACAAAACATTTGACACAATTATGGTACCTTTTATATATCATAGAACTGTCTGCAGTAAATGCTTAGAGCATGAATAACTGAGTATGGTTATATATCCGCTTTTAAATAATGTTTGAACAAAAGCCTCTTTCAGCCAATAAGTTATCTCGCTGAAACAAATTCAGCTGTGGCTTGTAAAGCGTGAACTATCATTTAACATTCATGTAAATTCGGGGCATTCAATTTTACAAAACATCATTCGTAAGGTATTGGAATGTAAACAGAACCTTTTCCGTTTGAAAGAAATTCATCAAAAGTTCAGTTTACATGTGTCTATTATATGAAAATGAATTTTACCACACTGACTTAACTACATTTTACCATTGTGCACTGATTAATTACTAAACACATTCTATGCGATGAACAAATGGCTTCCCATATAAATAATCACTGTGTTTCTTCGACTTTGAGTAACATCTCACAAGTATTCTGTTAAAAAAGTCCTCATTTACAGACAGGGGGCATAAGAAGTATACAATCTAGTAATATAAGTATGTAGTTTTTAAAGCTTTCATATATCGGTAATCGGTGTCATGTATTCCGTCATTTAACTTGAACCAGTTTTCATTTGCAGCAAAAGACGTGAAACCAATGGTGTATGTCATTGTCAACAATTTCCTAATTACGATGTGTATTTATTACAGGGCGATATATCTTCTGATATCACAAAGGATACAAAAATCAAGGATGTCTCTGGGAAGGAATTACCCGCTTTATTAGTGTTTTCCTTGTCGATCAAGTAAGAATGTAATATAATTTAATTTATTTAAATAATTTAATTATTCCTTTAAATTATTACGCATAAATAGAGATAATATTTGATCGAACCATGTTTGTTCCCCGAGTAAAAATAATATTTATGCATATTATTATACTATGTAGGTTTATGAAAGAAGAGATGATGCAATCATCAAACACACAAATAGGAACTGAAAAACTGGTAGAAACCGATTTCCATTGGGTTTTGACTGTTCCTGCAATCTGGAATGATAAAGCAAAACATTTCATGAGGCTTGCAGCTGAACAGGTATCAAAATATTTCCTTATATATATATATATTAAAACAGTATTTAAAACTAATTCAATGTCGTTATGATGCGAATGATAAGCTGGCCACCTTTATATAGGGAGGTCTTAGTGCAAACCATTGACAACCCCGTAAAGGGCCAAATATTTATTGTGCTTGTGCAATCAAGCTCAAACTTAACTTAACTATCAATAATTCATTTTAATGATGTTTCAAATATAATACTGTTATCAAACAATTATATTAAAAAGCAACAACTTTCGGTGCCTCTAGGCTGGTATTTCGAGTGAACGATTAAGCATCGCGTTAGAACCAGAGGCAGCTTCGCTTTATTGCAAATATTTGAAAGTCGACAAACAAATCTTTAAAGAAAACTAAATGGCAGCATTTCGAGAAGGCAAAACGTATATGGTTCTGGACGCAGGAGGTATATATTTGAAATGATAGAAAAGTGTTTTGTTGTTAAAAACATATATTTATAAATTATATGAAAGTATTTGCATTGATTTAAATTCGATAAATTATGCTCATCATTAAAATAAACGCGTCTTGTATTGAAACTAAGGCGGCACTGTCGACATCACAATACATGAGGTATGTGAAGGTGGAGGTCTGAAAGAAGTGGATAAAGCAAGCGGTGGAGCTTGGGGAGGTACACAAGTGGATGAGGCCTTTATTAAATTCATCGGGGATATTGTTGGTACGTATAGTGAATGACATTCCACACACAAGTCATGTTTATTAACTGCTGGAACAGAAATGTTTAATTTTCAATTGTAATTGCATGTTAGGAGTGCAAATTACCAATTCTCGCCATGCCTTTTATTGTTTGATTAAAGTAGATTGATTTTATAAGCATATTACTCGTTCGACTACAATTGCCCCGAACAACAGAAACCATTTAAATGGAATACATCGCTGCTTAAAAGCAATGCTAATTGATATTGAATGTTTACAGACGGATACACTTTCATAATCATGCATGAGTTGTTCACATATTTTGAATCGATGCTGGTATAAAACAATCTTCTGTCTACCATATTTCAAAACACGTTATGTCAGTGGTAGTCCTTCGATATAATGTATTTTATATTCCAACAAATGTCTGTTAAAGGGACCTTTTCACAGATTGTGGCATGTATTGAGGTTTTCATGAAATGCTTTAAATTGATAAATGTAAACATTGGAACTTAAAAGCTACAGTAAAAAAAAACGATAAAATTAAATAAAGAACAAAAAGTAATCCGCAGTTGAGCTCGAACCACTGAGCCCTGGAGTTGCAACGCTTTATAATTTTCAGGTTTTTAAATCGTCAAAAGATGCATATAATGGATATTTTAGAGCATGGTAAATGGTCAGTATTACTTGTTCCTCACAAATATCATAACTAGAACGAAAATTTGCGAATTGTTAACACTTTTTTCAATTTTGTCAATTTAATAAAACATGAAAAGGTCCCTTTAAATCCTTAGAGCAATACATTTTAATAAAACGATCCGTAATCCTTTTATACACAAAAAATCCTCTAAAGTTACTTGATATTTAAAGCCCTTGTCTATCGAAAATAGCAGCAGCTCTTATTAAAGGATACTACTTTTATTTCTG
The DNA here is from genome assembly GCA_007657795.1 of Dreissena rostriformis. Lineage (NCBI taxonomy): Eukaryota > Metazoa > Mollusca > Bivalvia > Myida > Dreissenidae > Dreissena > Dreissena rostriformis. The sequence goes on along the minus strand of VMBQ01006267.1, from coordinate 19,380 downwards.
TGAAACGATTTCGTTTGTAGGAAATATATTAAAATATGTAAATGATAAAAAAATAGGGTTTAGCGCTTGTGTACTTACTTAATTTACTCCCGATGCATCAGCGCCTATCGCATGTATTCGGAGCAAGCGATTTGTACTTTCCAAATCTTTATTATTCGACCAATTGTTTGGTCGGAAAGATGTTCATCAGAATCGGTTTCTGAAAAGCTGGTTTTATTTCTAGAAGTGTGTATGGATTCAGGCTGTATATATGTTATCTCATATTAATTAGTTTATTGTTTCATTTGCCCAGTTGTCGAAACAGTTCGGCAAATAAATATCCATATACTCATTTGTATAAGCGTATATTCTAGAAATCGCGCATGAGATCAACCCACCTGTTTTACTGGAAGTATATATTGCTTACACGATCTTTCATAAAAATGAACGAATCGCTTTGAATGAACGTTACTTCGTGTTAAAGATATGGCTAATGTATTACATTAATTTTAATTTATTCGTTTCCTTTGTTGTTTAATTGAAAGTTGTGAACCCGTTTCAGGATTTGCTCATCGCGTTGCACTGTAAATGATTCACACAGTCAATATTGACCTATCTGCTTTTTCCTAAAGAATTGTTTTTTATATTTCCGCTAAGGCGGAATATGAACATATTTCATTTCGGCATGCAGTACGACCTCGGGTCAACGCTTCAAAAAGTCATCCCCTAAACCCTTAGGACCACAGTGATTCTGTTCCACAACTGGACATGAAATAACGGCATACTGCCCTTTATTATTTTCCTAGTACAACATTGCAAATAATATTTATTTGGATTATTTCAATATGGTATTGGTACAAATACAATTTGAGATAACTCGTTGCCATTTTGCGCGAGTTAACTGTGGCGAGTTATTTGTAATTTGGCGCATACAACTGAAAATACCTTGATTGGCATGCTAGCAAATGCTTATTTCTGTTTAATGTAGCCATTAATGTTATATTCACTTAACAAAGTTATAACGCAACAACTGGACAGTTCTTTTTTTAAAAAACTGAATGACTTTCATCTTGAATGTGAGGAAAGGTTTCTGGTTAATACATGCTTGTGCTTATGCCAAACTAGTTTTTAAATCCTGTTCAACCATATGGTAGCTGAAAGACATAATTTAAGAGATACAATGCGTTTTATTCCGTTGTGCGACTTTTTTCAAGCATAAAGTGTGTTTTACAAACGTTTTTATGTCCCCCAGTCTATACTGGGGAACATATTGTTTTTGCCCTGTCTGTTGGTTTGTTGGTTTGCACAAACTTTAACATTTGGCCATATTTTTGCAATATTGAAGATAGCAACTTAATATTTGGCATGAATGTGTATCTCATGGAGCTGCACATTTTGAGTGGTAAAAGGTCAAGGTCATCCTTCAAAGTCAAAGGTCAAATATATGGGTCAAAATCTCTCAAAAGGGGACATAGTGTTTCACAAACACATCACTTGTTTTTATACTATTTTGCAAAGGTGAAGATACAATCACGTCTCTCAAAACGGAGCACACGGAAGATTATTTAGAACTGATCAGAGGCTTCGAGTCCAAGAAACGGAGTGTAGACGCAGATACCGATTCTCCAGTAACGCTTAGAGTACCAATGCAGCTTTGTGATCTGGTGTTGAATATGAGATCTGTTACTTTTAAGAAGCTTGTCGAGACTTCGAGCTATTCCAAAGAGGTAAATCGAACGAATATACCTTTGACGGATAATGTATTTAAGTTTATACAGTTAAAGAAAACGAATCATACACAAAGCAAAGTTATTTTTGAAATAAATCTACGAGCCCACATGACACGACCTTTTCATATAGTTAGCGTTGTTAAAATAAGATCTAGATGACGCAGAATTGATTCCAGAGCCGATACATAATATGGTATCTTATAATCCAATATTAATAACAATTCCGGGGCTGCCACAGTTCGCACACTTAAACAATTTAACGAAATTAACTTTGCATACCAATTAAGATTATCTTCGATAGTATACACAAATTGTGTATTTATTTATAATCCGGCTAAAATATTTACAGTGTGTGTGCGTTTTTCCTCAAGTCCAATTTTGACGGACCACTATCCACTTTAATTTGTAACATAGGTTTCATGTCTGTTTTCAATAAAAATAAAAAAAATAATAACTAGTATATTAATTGTATATAATTGTTTTTTTTCAACAACATATTGACACAATAAAAACTACTTTATTCGATAACACAATTGGATATTAACACAGGCCTCTTTGGGATTTTAGGTTGCACTAAAAGGTGACAAAATGCGCATAAAGGCACCCTTATTTCGAACATTCTTCAATTCTTCCGTCAAGAGCATCGTTGACCATGTTGAGGATCTTTTGAAGAAGCCACAAAACAAAGCAGTCGAAGCCATTCTAATGGTTGGTGGCTACTCTGATTCGCCGCTGCTTCAAAACACCATCAAGACAAAGTTTGGCGGAAAACTAACCATTATAATACCGGCAGATGCCGTTCTCGCAGTTTTAAAAGGGGCAGTCATTTTCGGGCATGCACCCATCGTCATTAAGGAACGCGTTGCTAAATATACGTACGGAACTGACGTCGTTGAAAATTTGGTATTGTATTTATTGACTGGTGGACAACAATATTTTTTTTCAAAATTAGTTACAAACGGTCAAAAATTGGTTGTCGGTGAAGCACAGCAAGAGCAAACCTATCGCCCAAGTCATCCTGAGCAAACATTTTTGCCGATGGACATTTACGTGACTCGCGATAAAGAACCAAAGTTTGTAACGGATGTCGGCTGTGAAAAGATTGGTAACTTTCAAGTGCCAATATCGGGGTCTGGTCCTGATCGGCCTGTTACAGTAAAAATGATTTTTGGTGGGACAGAGATGGAGGTTGTTTGCATTGAGAGGAATACTCATATCGAAACACGTTTACGCGTTGACTTTTTACAGTAAACAATAAAGTTTCTAAATGAACACTTTTTGGAGGTCTAAAGTGTTATATAAACATTTTATAAGGATTCTTTGTCTTTTTATTAAGGAAAGATGGTCGTGAATTGTTATGATGTTCACAATAATTACCAAGAATATCCGATTGATTGAATGATTTATGGATGCTTATTGAGCTTATTTGCACAAAATTCACGATGTTAACATAGGTAATCTTAATGATTAATTTCAATCAGTTTGTTCAGGTGTTTTTCTTCGTATTTCTTTTTGAGTGTATATTATATATCTTTATCTTGTTTAGCATTGGTGTGTGTGTATTGACGCTTAATTTTGAAAATGTATAAAGAAACATTGAGTTCTTTTTTATGGCATACGATCCGGGTAAAAAGTCGGTTCAAGTAGGTACCGACTAATAATGAGTAGATATCTACTAATTATTTAGTCGATTCATACTAATTATAATAATAAATAAATAGAAGGTACGCACCGTAAATCGACTTTCGAGTCTTTCTGTCATTATTGTATAAATACGAATTCGTATCATATGTGGGTACCTATTGATTCGTGTCAAACAGAGGTCACATCTTAATCGCTCATATTTATCCAATTGATTCATTCATTAAGTTTTGAGATCTTCCGATAAAAGCGCCCGCGAGATACTGATTTATTTTAGGTGATGTAATCTCGATCAATATTTAACAAGGTTCAACAGCAAGAAAATACAATAGTTTATATCGATAATAAGTGATACTTGTTTTGGAGTCTTTATTTTGTTAGTGTTTTTTTTTTATAGATAAACAGACCTTAATGTCCATACATGTTCAATGGTTACGACGGGAAAGAAGTTATCCCCAGGGCTGGGCCAATATCGACGAAATGTGCATGATTTTAACAAACTCGATAGGAGACCATCGTAGTATGTTGCATAACAACTACCTCTTGGCACTTCGGTTTCAGAGCAGAGTATGAAACTTTTCACTGTTACATATAAGAAAAACAATTTACCCTTAGGTCGGGGCCAATGATGACCAAAAGGGCATGATTAAAAAAAAAACTTGGAAGAAGACTTCTATTCCATGTTACAAATCAAATACCAAACCTGCGGGCCTTGCGGTTTCAGATGAGATTTTTTTTTTATATATATAGTTGCCGTATTTAGTATTTACATGTAAGGTTTTCTCAAGGATGGGGCCAATTTAAACCCCTGGACCATAATTCAAGCAAACTTGTATTGAAGACCATTATATTATGTTACATGCACAATATTTTACTTTAAAGGGACTTGTTCACATATTGTGGCATGTTTTAGAATTTGTCATTTAATGATTTAAATTGATAAATGTAAACATCGGAAATAAAGAGTTCCATTATAAAACAATGGATATTAAATTTAAAATAGAGTTATTCTGACCTGGGCTCTAACCACCGACCCTTGGAGTAAAAATCTAGAGCGAGCTTAAACCACTCGGCCATCCATCCATTGTGTACTTTATACTGTATATAAGAAATCCACGCATGATCACAAAATATAACGATAACAACAGAACTCTGCAAATTATTCAATCGTTTCGCGTTTGTGACGCACCATAATTTTCAGGTTTTAAGGATGCATATCATGGGTATTAAGAGCATAGTAAATGTTCAATATTATTGTTTTCTCGCAAATAACATAACTACATGTACAACGAAAATTTGCAAATCTAAAACACTGTTTTTCAATTTTGTCAATTTACCAAAACGTGAAATACTTTTAAAGTTATTTGGCTGTATAAGTCTATACAAATCATATGATCCCTGGGGCGTGGTGGAAGTTTTGACGCCAGTGGGATGCTATCAACAAACCTTAGAGAGGACTTAAATTTTACCTGTCACATAATCATGCAACATAAGTCTATATAAATCATTTGAACCCTAAGGCGTGGCTTGTTTTGACTCCAGGGGCATGATCTGAAAACTCAATTACACAGGGCCATTAAGTTACCAACAAAATATTGAAGCTCTAAGACTTACGATTTTGTAATTTATTAACTATATAAATCATGTAAGTGTAACTCTGATTATTGTGGTTTCAGAAAAGATGTTTAACGTTATTTTCTATAAATTCTAAAAAAAATATAAGGTATTTATCCAGACTAAATAAATGCGGGGGGGGGGGCGGCCTCAAAAGGAACAAGGTGACCTCTTTCGTGGAAAAAGCGTCAGACAGTCAACTTTTTACATTGACTTAATTGTGCTGCTAACATTTAAGTACTTTTATTCAAGCATCCATTCATCATATATTCCAGGAGGTATGTTCCGTACTAAAAATGATTTTATGTTAATACCTAGTTACACTGTATGTCAATCTATAAAATCGTAAAAAAAAACAATATAAACATGTTCAGTCTGTTGATGTTAACGACAATATTGACAGATGAATGAGGGACAAAAAGGGTGGAAAATATTTAATAGGGTGGGGCATAAAAATGTATGGGGGAACCTGCCATTCCTCTTTTGTCAAATTTCTAGTTATAATAAAACTGGGGCGTGGTCAGTTTTAAGTTAGGAGATATGTATCGGACAACACAACATTTACCTCGAAGTACGATATTGACTGACTCATTACTTCTGCGCATCATCTTTACACCCTTAACGTTTGATGCAAGTTTCACGAAAATCAAATCTTGACAATCTAAATTTTGCCTTATGCACATATCTTCATGCCCTTAATATGTGAGGCAAGTTTCAATAAAATCTGTCAATTGCTATAGACGTTATGGAGCGGGCATTAAGACTTACGGACAGACTGACGGACGGACTGACGGATGGACGGAGGAAGGGCAATCCTGTATTCGCCTCCATCCCTGCGACGGAGGATAAATAATCCATAATCCAACCTTGCATATCAAGCGTTGTACACATGCAGTAATTCACCGTGCGTACTGTATAATACGTATTTATACGTAAATACATCAAACACATTATATGATAAAACGAAGTATTACATTGAAATCAATTCTAAAGAAATAAATATTTGTGTCACAAATCACGAATCACACTGTGTGCTAAATAAGGTCACTTGCAATATAATATTTTAAATTGACTTTATTCAATGCAAAATCTAAATATATCCAGAACTGTCTAACTAAATGAGTACAAATCTTTCACTTCCTGTCCGCACCGCTTTTCGGTTATACACTGTAGAAATGTCGAAAAAAATTAGTCCGGTGTTTGCTAATGTTTGTAACACCGCAAGAAAAACCCTACATGTTTGTTGAATGAGTATCATTGCACTGAAACAGATGCACATGTTAAAGGATGCAGTTAAAACAAACGAGTAAAAACAATCTTTTTATCAACAGACTTGTTTCGTTCTTCTTTTCCTTTAAGTGTTTTAATGTTTTTTGTTGATTTTAGCATAACATTACGTGACATTGGTAGTATTTTCGTCAAATACGTACAACAATTAATTGCTAAAAAATGTATTATTTAGACAACCTTTTATAAAGGATTTATTCAAGTTTTAAATACGTACACAATTGCTTTTATAATTCATATAAATTGTAATTATAATTCATAAAGTGTGTTTTAATTGTAAGCTATGAATTGCTTCGCTATTGTATTAAACGAGAATAATGAATATATCAGCAGTCTATTATAGAATTGTCTTGAAACTTTGATGTTGACCGTGGACCTGGAATATGGATTCTTTCGCTCGACAGCCACTTGACACTTTTAATAACAATGGCATATAGTCCAAGAACTGTATAAACACATCCATTCATGCTGTACACAGTAAGAAGATATAACTCGTGCCTATGAGTATCATTTCTACCTTTTTTGAAAATCAACCCCTATTGAACAAAGTTATTATCTCGAATTTGATCTGAGAATGTTTCGGTTATATTTGAAGGTGTTCTTTGACTTGTGACCTTGATCTGTGAACACTATCGAGCCTTATCACTTTTGTCAAATTGTATGAAAATACATCTACGCTAGACAAATATATGCTCCAAACGACGTACTGAAGAGGAACATTTTTTATTGGAATTTTGTGGTTGAACTGTGACCTTGATCTTTGATGGTAGGGTCTGTGGTCTGCGTCGGACTCTTCGGATCATCGTGTTTATCAAATAAATAAAAAGAGTGAAACTCCAGAAACGTTATCAAGAAGAACAAAACATCTGCTTGCCTCTTATTTGCGAAAATAACCAGTTGCTTATACAAATACAAACAATAAGGCATTTGATATAAAATCATGATTAAAGCTGAAGTCCTTGTATTTTAAAAGTCAATTAAAAAGCAATTGGGATTTAAACCAGTTGATGGGTTCCCAAACCTCACAATTAAACCCAAAATTAACCACATATTATACAAGTGTAAATAAACGTTAACAGCATGAATATCATCGTAATTCAAATTAAAACGCAACACAAAGGAATAATAATTCGATGTACATTACCATTGTATTACTTATTGGTCAAGATACATTAGAGCAATATAATTTAAACTTTGAGGCTCGATGGAATAAAGCTAGTACAATTCTGCCAAGAAATTTTCATTTTCAGCCATGCTGGACAAGCACATTTTCCAGAGTTTGTTTAAATTAATTTCTGATATTCTTCTTTTGATACCAATATATTGGATAAAGGGACATTGTTCTTGCACGACATCGTATTTCATCATGCTCATTTACCTCTGCCAATAAACTTGAAATCCAATCCATACTTGACAACCGTAATGCTCTCCACAAATTGATCATAAATGATTTCCTTAATTGGATCTTTGCCTTTGAGTTCTTACCGAGACATTATATTGAGGAATCTGGTTCTTGTTCGTAAGAATCGTGCAGATCACTTCCGAAAAGTTATTCGAAAAGTCAATCTTGCTGGACAAAATGTTACATTTAATTTTAAATCATCTGACCTTCAGTTTAGACATTAATCTTGGACTAAGGAACCAGTTTCTTGTGAGAGGTACTCTGGTTTTATAATCCTGATCACGTCAGAAACATTATTTAAAATCAACGATGGGAATATTATGTTTCAGATGAAGTGTTTAGAACCGTTTTCTTAATTTGACCAGTTATCTCGAATTGTGAACTTTACATTTGATTTAGGGGCATTTTCTTGTGAGCGACACTCAGTCTCGTCATGCTCGTCTGTTATAACGGCAATATATTTATCCGTCCATGTTGAACAAAGTTATGCCATGACAAGTATATCACGTCGACTGCCCATCCAACCGACCGCATGAAAATGAACATTATTAAACATTTATTTTATCTTATAATTATATTATAAAGCTGATACGATTACGTCTGACCTCACGTTGATTACATTTTGGAACTGACAGGTATACCAACACAGAAAGGAATAATATAGTTTTAAGACATTCTACAACCAACTGAACCATATGATTTACAATAATGTTCGCTCCAGTTTAAGACCCTTACCTTCCACAACTAACATGTTCCGTTAGTTAACATTAATGACAAGAATAGATATATGAAAGCCCCTCAGGAGTTCCATGTCTAGCAATATATTTTTCGTAAGTGAGTGAGACCTGACCTATGTCCCATTATTGCTGTTATGCAACATATTTGAATAATTATTTTATTAATCCCCTTTTATCTCTTGGGTAAAATATCTAAATAATGTCAAGAAAGTAATGAAATATCTCCCAAGAAAGCGATATTTGCACTCAATCTCATAGATTTAGACCTAGTTTTAGAGATAAATGGCTATGGCCAACATCAGCTATCATTCAGCTTTGAATAATTGAACACATCAGCAATGTTACATAATCATATTGTATTGAAGTGTAAAAAAGGCTATTAAGTTTGCGAAATTTATGTTTGGTTAATTGAATTCGTGACAGAGAAATGAAAACATACAAATCATGTAAATGAACGACTTTCTCGTGTACTTATTGAGCTTTATAACATGACTTACGCTCCAGGAGTGAAATAACGTAATGCTCAATTTTGTTTATTACACGGGTGTTATTTCACTAGTTATATAACTATGCAAATTAGAAGATATTCATACGCGCTGTCAAAATAATCAAAACAAACATGGCCTCATTTGACATATCTGTCAACGACAAGGTGCAGATTGATGGCCAAGGATATGGAATCGTAACAGAAATTGTTTTCCGCGGATTCGCCACACTCTACATGTTTAAAATTATTGGCAGTGACTTTGAGGTAGAGCTAGAACGGGAACGATTGACCGTTTTGCAGAACGCTGGGACGAACGCTGACACGAACGCTGACACGGATCGGATGCCGAGACAAGGGCCCAGCAGGTTTAATATCGTTTCTGACTTACGTGTAAAGCCGAAAATATGGGCTTATATATAATATGGGCAAGCCTCGTTTTTATCTTCATTTAGATGACTCGTTTAATAAATTCAATACAAAACGACCACTCATGCAATATCCTATATGTAAATCACGTATTGTGTTTACTTCTTGCTTAATGAAATCGGTATAAATTTAGAAAACGAAAGTAAAATTAAAACACTGTATTTCCATGAATTCGATGGTTTGTTTTTCTTCCGTCCAGGCAGTGGATTATCAACTGTTTGTGAATGAATGACATAATGGTATGTTTTAGATTTTAATTGCTGATCAATTGACAATATATGTTTTGTTAAAAAAAACAAATACAATGGTATATGGAATATATTCGATGGTTTGCAAATGTATCATATGAACTGAAACCAGGATCAAATATGTCGCTGTCATTACGTTTGGTTATGCATAGGGTTTAAAAGACCAAGATAAATGATATTAGTTGTAAACAGCTAATAATAGTAATTGCTTTAAAGAACAGACATCCAGTTAAATCCTTTCTCTGCGACGGGTAAATGCAGCTTTTTTCGTTTATATATATCATGGAGTCGCTGTTTTTGTCTTCTAGCTAGGGAACAATCGACGGCTCAAACTGTATTATTTGTTCAAACAAAGTTAAATCTTATACTTCATGTTTTAGAGCTGTTGTATTTCTGCTATTTCTTCGCCTATTTTCTTGTGTTATGGTATTCTGCATCCAAACGTTTAAGAAAAATCTACCGAACAATTAAGGATTCTCAGACAAGTTACCCACCCTCAACCTTTTTTCCCCGTTTGTTTAACCATTTTTTTTACGAAGTTCACTTAAAGGGACTGTCCACTAGATAAAGCGTCGCGCGACGCGAAACGATATTTTGGGAACCTACGAGGATTGCTTATATAGCTAAAAAATACATCCGCATTTAACATGAGCGTCCGTGGTCGAGTGGTCTAAACAGGTAGCTTTTTACTCTAGGACTCCAGGAATCCGGGGGTCAGTGGTTCGAGCCCTGTTGATGGTTACTTTTTTTCCTTTTTTTAAATTGTTTTCTTGTTTTTTTACTGGAGATTTTTAGTTCAAATGTTTAAATTTATCAATATAAAGCATTTAAAGCATTTAATGACAAGCTTCAATACATGCCAAAATCTAGTGGACAGTCCCTTTAACTGAACATAAATACTGATCAAGCGAGGCTGATTTGGTATATAACTAAACATGTATGCATAATAAATGCATTCATGATCGTAAATAAGGTATTACACATTAAATAAAGGAAATAAGAGCACACAAGTGTTGTTATCTCTCCTCGGACAACCAGAAAATGCAAATCTCTAGTCATATGTTATGTTTTAATGAATTAAATAAACACACAGCAGATGGAAGATGCAAGCGTTGAACATACAAGTGGTCTATGATAAATCCTTCATTGAAAAATCGAAACATATTTTTGTTTCACACCTTCACTTGCAAGCGTGTCCACGTTTGCCACAAACGAATATGCTATTACCATGCTGAAGGCGAGAATTTAAGATTGTGCATAAACTTATAAAACAAATCTTATTTCGTATACAGCTATCATAAACTGCCTACAAGTATGACATGTGCTCTGCGTCTTTACCACCGAGGCATTTAATTTCTTTTCTCGCGTATAAGGAGCTCTGTCTTTTTTTGATGCTGACGGAATATTCGAACCTTCACGCACACAATCGGATAACGTTTGGATGGACGGTTGTGTACGGCGTAAAGCTATGTCACACGAAGTTGATTGCATGTTAAATCCTTATATATTTATTCAATTAAAACTTTAAGTGACTTATTTACAGATTGACGAAATGTCATTTTTTTCACGTATTGTCACATATTCAAAAACTTTAAGAGGACTGTACACCATGCAGCAAATAATCATGAAAAAAAAACGTAGACGCATATGGAAACAAACTTTTATGCGAATGATTAATCATCATTTAACAGTAAAAGTAAACAGCATTACGAACGCGAAACGATTTAATAATTTAGATTATATCGTTCGGTCTGAAAGCTTATCCGCCATATTCGATCAATTAACAAAGTTTTCATCTTCTTTGTTTTTATATACTAGCATATGTATTAGGAAGTAAAAGTAGCAAATGCCGAACAAAGCAATAACATGCATTTTATTTCACGGTTATGTATCAAAACTTTGTTTCGAGTGTGGGATTATATTACAATGATGTAGTTATCATTTTAAAACATGCTTTTGTAAACTACAATGTATATGGAGATAATGCATGTTTGGACATAATTTCCTTCTTCATCGGAAAATAGGTTAGTATATACTTGCTACGCCAAATTTGGCTTGTAATTACTTCCTTACTACCTCTACTTATAGAGGTGACATTATGCCCTCTTTTATTACAATTACAATCTTTAAGCACCTTTCCAACTGTCAACTTTTATTTTACACAGAAGTAAGTTTTTAAATGTGTTGCTGCCTGACTAGACAGTGTAATGCAAAATGGCCCGCAGTAAGGTATTTCTTTATTTCACTGAAACCACAAGGTCCAGAAGTGGAATTGTTTAAAACTGTAAAGCAGTCCTCTACATTTTTTTTATCAAATCTGTACTACCGATGAATAATCAGTAGTGTTACAAATGTTATGAATTATCTGTACAAGAAGTACCGCTATGCGCTCTTTTGGTTACCATTAAGAAGGGAACTGTAGTGTTATTTCATTCGTTATCATTGAAGTGTGCCAATTTTGGGTTTGAATCATTCTCGAACGTTTAAATAAAAATATCATTGTCTGCATCTTTGTATCTTATTTAACTGAATGATTGGATAAACCAATGAAACAATATGAACTCATAATATGGTCATTTTTTAGAATACTAGATGAGATTGGTGACGTTGGGCCAATGCGACGAGCAATCAAGCTGCGGGCAACAATTTAGCTGATGTTTTGTTTTTACCACCATCGCAGTCTCTACAATTACTTTTAGGCAATTAGAAATTGAATGCGTGCCTGACTTAACATAACTAATTGTTGTTCAGCATACAAACAAAATAATTATCGTGACACGATACATGTACATAACAAATACACTCATTATATTGAAAGACAGTATCTTAAAGATACGGAAGAATACGCGCTACTGTTTTGTGCTACTAGTATTACACATTCAATAGACCCATTGTCGCTTCACGGATTACAACAAAACATATCCCGGTGGAATGTAATACTTTAAATCTATAGGTGTACTAAGGGATATTTGAAATTTGTGTCAGCCAAATTCTTTTTGAAAAACATCACAATAGATACCTAGGCCATGAAGGAAATTAATAAGACCGTAATATGCGCAAACGTATGTTACCGTATAATTACCACCAAGTTCAGCTAATATAAAGGGCTGTAGTGTGTTTTCTGATAACTAATCAAACACAAGCGAATAATTATTATTTAAACATTGTATTACATTTAAACAATTTTCGAAAGACATAAAAAGTTGCTATATTTATACTAGTGATACCGTGTACTTTGGGCTTTTTCTTCAAATATAAAATGCTTATGATGATAAATCAAATTAATTATATATATAAGCGAGCATTTATTTGTTTAACATTTCACATGTACAGAATCAATGTTTCAAACATTCTATTTTCATTTCATGGGTATGAGGTTTTAGCCATTTATCATAATATTGAGACAAAATAAGAAAATACCGACTTGTGACGTTATTTTAACTAGAAACGTTTCTTTATATGAAAAAAAATGCAAAAAATTTGAAACTCTAACTTTAATAATTCATAACACGTGTCAAAATGTGTTATATTTTGTTGAATACAAATCCTTTGTGATTTTAAGTAATGGCTTGATTGTCATTCCAATAACGAGCACATGCGATTTTGACATCGCGCTGTTTTAAGAAATTGTGTTTATTTTTCATTTATATTGCCTGTTTACTGAACAAATAGTAGTGGTGATGGTAAGTCATCAATTATATTTACAAAACAGGACGATATTGTCACAAATATTCTTTACCCTTTTCTTACTTAATGAATCAAACTCTTGGTACCATTTATTGATATGTCACACAAATGACCCTTAAGTTTGACGCAACACGGGTTGTTCAGTAATGCCCAATTATTTGAACATCATTTTCATTTACAGGCTTCCAGCAAACATATGATAGTAGCAGCAATAGACTTTGGAACTACCTATTCCGGATGGGCGTTCTCTTTCAAGCATGATTTTGAAAGTGACCCTACTAAAATTTTTACAAACATTTGGACCGCGGCTCAACTTTCGTCTCACAAAGGTATTAACATGCATATAACATTGCATGCCATCGTATAACATTCGCTCTTCGGGTTCGTAGGATACAATATCACATAATCAATCCGTCCGATTAAACACCCCAGAACACCAACGTCCCGTAATGTTCTGGTTCTTATGCTACATCCATGTGTAATAATAACGTTGACTTAAATGTGAACACAACATTGTGTAGTTTTCCCGTTTATGCAATCAATTAAATCTTAAATGATAAATGTAAAATCAAAATACTTTTAGACATTATTTTTCTATTGACTGGACTGTATACTAAAATCGCAATTCAATGCACACGAGTCCACTGCCTCATGAATGGATGTTCCAATCCAACTATAAGATCTTTTGTTTTCATCATTTAGGATTCGCTGACTTTTTGAAACCATGGCGTGTTTATACCAAATGCTATTTAAACTATAAAAGACCCACCTTAGTGTACAAAGTTGTCTTTGTTTGACAAAATGTAATGTAAAAAAGACTTGTTCAAACCATCTTAAATAATCCTCTGTAAGTAATTTGATTGTGTTTTGAAGTCCGCGTGCAAATCATCTACAGCATTGCGAATTTTTTAGATATTTATATTTTTCTTGTAGTTTGATCTTAATGTCTGGGAATCATTTTTGTCGAGTTTTAATACCAGTTTATATACTGCCCAAATGTTTGGCGTGGTACGAACTCACACAGGAAGCAAGCAATTTTTCATTATTGTATACACTAAAATAGATTATGTTGTCCTGGACTATGGTACACATATTGTGCTGATGGTATTGATTATTATTGTGTTGTCGCTGATATTTGTTGTTAATAAGTTAACGCTATAGTAATATTGATAAACATATTAATATTAAATACTACGCATACTCAATCGAGATATTGCACTGTAAATATAAAAATACACGTGCAATGCTTCAGAAACCGCCTTCTTTAAATATAATTTTATAGTGTGTTCAATTTACCTATAAACCTATACTAAATTATTCAGGTCCAACGTGCATACTTATCAAACCGGATGGTCAAACAATTGAGACTTTTGGATTTGAAGCAGAGAATCGTTACAGCGAGCTTTGTGCCGAAGGAGTGCATAAAGATTGGTATTATTTCCGACAATTCAAGATGCTTCTTTGGGGCACGGTAAATAGACTATCGTATCCAAATACTTTAACTAAATTGTGAATACATTAGAAGTTCACACGTATAAAGATAGTACACAGCTACCCAATATAACTTTTTGTATCATTTTATATTATTATTATTATTATTGTTATTATTTGTATTTCTTTTATCATTTATTTTCTCCCACTTAAAATCATGTTCTGATCCCACCAGGATTAACGTGGTTAAAAGAGTTAATTATAGAACACTGACTTAAGATTACGGTTTACTCGGAAACAACAAGGCATATAGCTTTGATAGTTGGTATGCAACAGCAGTTAAATTTTCTACACAGTTTGAATAAATCATGTTACCTGGCTCAAAACTGGACCAGCCGCGGCGCCACATGCTGTTTTATATAGAATTTTAAAGCAAACGTTCGCATTTTTGTCTGTAGAACGACAACTCAAAGCTGCGTTGTATTTGCGGTGATACGCCGGGAAGCGGTTCTTAACAAAATATGATCAAATAATGCCCCTTTTGTAAAACTGGTCGCAACCCGGAGTCACATGGTCAATACAAAATGTATCGGCACAAAAACTATTCTCCCAATCCACATTTTAAAGATAAAGATCGAGGTCGATTTTGTCTCTCTTGTTTATTCATTACATATATCGTAAGTTTGTGTCTCTTATGTCCTGGTGAAGCCTTGTTGAAACAAGTTAAGAGAATTTATTTAGATAATATGCGACTTGGAATTGCACAATTTGCAAATGCAAAAGCATTAGTGCGGTGTATTACAGCATATCCCTTTTTACATTTAGGGCGACATTTCTTCTGATATCACAAAGGACACGAAAATCAAAGATGTCTCTGGGAAGGAATTACCAGCCCTTTTAGTGTTTTCTCTTTCAATCAAGTAAGCACATAATACTTGCAAGCATAATCCATTATACAATTGATATTATACAAAGATATATGTTTTTAGGTATATTTTTACATGCAGTAGAACATATTAAATTAAAGAACTACAAGTATCTCGACTCAATACAGGTTTATGAAAGACAAAATGATGCAAGCATCCAACAATCAGTTAGGAGCTGAAAAGTTAGAAGAGAAAGATTTCCACTGGGTCTTGACAGTTCCTGCCATCTGGAATGACAAGGCTAAGAATTTCATGAGACTTGCTGCCGAAAAGGTACACTGAAATTGTCTTCGTAAATATAATCATCTCGCTTATAAAGGAACACTTCATTAGAATGTATTATGTCAGTTTGACGTCAGATTTGATGTAAATGTTCTAGATTAAATTGCTTATTCTTAAACAATTTAAGTAAGCATTTCAGAGAACTACCGAGCGCTATTATTTTATGAATTGACATGTTTATAGAAAACATAATTATCCGATCAAAATAACATTAACACTTACAACATATGTAACAGAAAACACATGCGATAGTCATTCTACGAATTTATATACGACTACAATCATGTGTTTTCAGAGTGGTATCCCTGGTGAACGCCTTAGCATCGCTTTAGAACCAGAGGCTGCTTCGCTGTATTGTAAACATTTAAAAGTCGACAAGCAGACACTTAAAGAAAACACACTGGCAGCGTTCCATGAGGGTAAAACGTACATGGTACTCGATGCAGGAGGTAAGCATTTAAGATATTTGACAAGAACATTAATTGTTTTGGTATCTTTATGTATGTACGTTGCCAGAATTATCGAAATTCAAATGTCAAAGGGAAATATATTCATATATTTATAATCCTAGTGAAAAGTTTTTTTGGTAATACAATTAATTAAGCAATTATTTTTTGTTTAAAACAAGGCGGAACTGTTGACATCACAATACATGAGGTGTGTAACGGTGGCGGACTGAAAGAAGTGGACAAAGCAAGTGGTGGGGCTTGGGGAGGGACAAAGGTCGATGATGCTTTCGCACAGTTTCTCGAAAGTATAGTAGGTAATGTATTTTTGAAACGTGTAACCATACGATATGTTAACATGCTATGGAATGTTTAATTTACATCCAAAATACGTTGTCTGTGATACGATAATGGCAAATAAAAAACGGGCACCTTAATGATTAGTTAATGCTGTGCATGCAGAGATGTTGTGGTGTTATTGAGTACCGCTTCGTGGGATGTAGGACGTCTTAATGTCTTTCTGTCGAAAATAACACAAAGAATCTACATTATCATTTAGGATTATACATTTTTAACAACTTTAGTGAGCTCATTGTTTATGGCATCAGTCGTTCTTCGTGGGTACATTGGTTGTCTGCAATTTAGCATCCCTATTTTCACTTAAGTTTGCACAGTATCTACACACACCTCTTAACCACTTAAAGGTAGGGCATTCAAACGAAACGCTTTTAATGATTTATTTACTTATTAACGAACTACGTATAGTAGTATATGCAATTTTATAACGTAAAAGGAAACGAATTGTGTTACACAATTGAAATAACTCAAAGTAATTAACAGTGCGTTGTATTACATGTCCACACCACAAAACAATAATGTATGTCATATTGTAGTAAACCTGTGTACCATACGGACGTTCCATTGTCCGTCCCTCTTTCTATCCTTCTGTCCGTATATATTCCTGTTAAAAAATACATTCTTTTGTTTGCTATATTTGCAGGAGGTGATGTAATGACGCCTTTTAAAGAACAATATATGGAAGATTATTTTGACCTGATGAGAGACTTTGAGTCAAAGAAAAGGAATGTGGATGCAGACACAGGCGCACTTATAACACTTCGGGTGCCAATGCATCTGTGTGACTTGGTTTCAGAAATGAAGTCCGTGGCATTGAAAGACCTGATAAAGGAATCAAAATATTGTGAGCAGGTAAAGTTACGATTCCAATATTTGGTTAACGTAATGATCCAGCATAAAAATATAGTATTCGAGTCGCATCCATTAAAAAGTTTATAGTTTAGTTTAAAGTTTAGTAAATAGTAATTATGGCACGAACGTGGAAGGCAAAAAACCCTATTATTGTATATGCTCCTATTTTGCTTGGTAATGGAAACGATTCGAATACAATACTGTATATATATAACAACCACCACCACCACCACCACCAACACCGCCACCACCACAACTGACAACCACAAAAATATAAACAGTATAGTATTCGAATCGCATCCATTAAAAGCAAAATAGGAGCATATGCAATCATGTTTTTTTTTCCTTCCATGTCGTCCATATATCCTTATTATGGCACGAACGTATTGGTGGTGGAGGTGGTGGTGGTGGTGGTCGTGGTAGTAGTAGTAGAAGTAGGTGTAGTAGTAGTAGAAGTAGTTATAGTAATTCAAAAGTAGTTGTTCTTGTGATGTGTTTTGTTGTTGCTGTAGAAGCAGTCAAAATCTACTACCATAATCACTGATTATGTGGAATTTATGTTTAGGTCGAGCTTAAGGTAGACAAAATGCGAATAAAGACTCATCTTTTCCGAGAATTCTTCGATTCTTCAATCAAAAGCATTATTGATCACGTTGAAGATCTGCTTAAGAAGCCACAGAACAAGGCAGTCGAAGCCATTCTTATGGTCGGTGGATACTCCGAGTCTCCATTACTTCAACAGACGATCAAAAACAAGTTTGGTAAACTAATAATTATAACGCCCGGTGATGCAGGCTTGGCTATAGTAAAAGGAGCGGTCATCTTCGGCCATGAGCCCATTGCCATTAAGGAACGTGTTGCCAAGTTCACATACGGAATCGAAGTATGTTTAAAAATTCAGGGACTCGTAATTCCTGGCGGGTTTTCGAAATTAGTTTCGAATGGACAAAAATTGGTTGTTGGAGAACCGCAGAAAGAAGAAACATATTTCGCTTCAAGTGAAGATCAGAAATATGCCTTGACCAAAATATATGTCACTCGGGATCAAGAGCCAACATTTGTTACTGAATCAGGTTGTGAGATGATTGGTTCTTGCATTGTTCCACTTTCAGGACACGGTGTCGATAGGCAGGTTACTGCTAAAATGATATTTGGAGGAACAGAAATTGAGGTGGTTTTCGTCGAAAAAAGCACGGGTAGAGAAACACGTACACGTGTCGATTTTTTGCAGTAATCTTTGCACAAACTCGGAAAACGTAAACATGTAGTTATCAACTCAACGTGTTTAACTTATATTAAACCTATTCTCAACATGCTATAAAAAGAATCTTTTTTCGTGGAAGCGTGACGAAAGGGAGTTACTCCCTTAAACAAACCTGATATGAAAGATATTTATACCGACAGATAATAACCTTAAATGGTACATGTACCGGTAAATGATGCGACAATAATTTAATATTTAATGGAATACCCCAATTCGTGTTCGTATACTTCAGCCACATATATAACAACCAATGGCATCTAGTTGAACTTGAACTTGAAAAATATTTTACTACATTTTTCACTATCGATTGTTCAGAAATCCTATTCAAATATCATCATGTATCAAAGGATGACGTTTGAAGTAACCAAACGATAGAACATCAGTGTTGAAACTGGTAAATTAGTTTACTGCTCTCCGTGTCACGCCGGGTATGCGAATACTTTTATGACGGATGACACTTCACTAACAGAGAACAACAAAAGCCACGCGCGAGAGGCGAATTCTTCAGCTTTTTTGTATTTATGTTCTGTTCATTTGGTTTTAGACACGGAACATTGTTTGGGTGATTAATGGTATAGCACTTC